>JABUQX010127026.1:12500-29522 GCA_015478945.1 Trachelipus rathkii | reverse complement strand
ATGTATTGGGGTAAATGATCGCTTGCCGAATAAATAATCCAAGCGGGACGTTTAAAACGATTCCATAAGGAATGGGAGAGCCAAAAGAAATATGTCGATACAAGAAAAGTAGTGTGGATCTAACGTTCATAGGTTGGAGTCTGTGTTAAGGCATTCCAGGGAAAAGGGTGGTTAGGAATCTATTAAGATCTTGACTTAGATGAGTGCCAGAGTCACCCCATAAGGGGGTGGGCGAGGTTGAAGTCACCTAGTATAAAAACCAAGCTTGGGAGCTGTTTTTTTTTTTTTTTTTTTTTTCTTAAAAAAAGATTTTGAATATCTCTCTTTAGGTAAATTCACTACTGGGAGCCAAAGTAGATTGAACATAGTAAGGTCGATGGATAAGTGAATCTTGCCGCTACTGCATGAAGTTTGGTTTGGAGAGGGACCTGGGAAATAGGGATAGAATTTGTGAATGAGATATTCCTGCTCCTCCCTATCATTCACCTCTTTCATAGAAGTTAACGGCGATTTATATCAGATTGGTTGAAGGAAGTCACATGAATAGTCGAGTTCTTTGCAGACATATACACTGTTGGCTGTACAATGTTTATTGTTGAAAAACACAACAGTTCTTCGAAATTAGAGTAATTATCCACGACGAATTGCCATGAAGGGAAAGTTAGTTCATGGTGAGTTATTAAGTTATACGATGTGGTCTGATGTAGAGAAACCAATGTCTCTATGTGGACTGGGGGTAATGTTAGAGGTGGGTCCAGATTGAGAAGGGAAGGTTGAGACGTGGGTCTCGCGAGGAGGGCGGAACAAACCTCGCGAGGAGGGGAACAAAAACCTGGGGGAGCCAGGGTAGTTCATACACCATAAGATTTTGTTAGGTTGTTATGACGCCTTTTAAGGGTTCAGATTATTTGGTGAAAAAGCTTCACCATGAATGCGGAGATAAGTTGGAATGCAACCGAATCCAAACTTGTTATGGTGAGGTTTTGGTTTGGTTAATGTAGACGAGCATTCGTATGCTCATATTTATTAGTGAGAGCAGTTTCAGAATCCACTTGGGCAAGCAGATTCAGAAGAAATGGTGGGGGCAATATAGATGTTTTTCCATGGAAATGAAGGAAGGTTGTAACCAGAAGGGTACTTGTCTTTTTGAGGAATGTATTGGGGTGTTACGACATCGATTTCCAATATGGGATTCGAAGAATTGGCAAGTTCTGATTCTGGAGAATTTTTTTTTTAGTTTCATCATGCGCGTGATTTTGGGAAATTGGGTAGTTTGATTAGGATGGGGAACCTCTGGGTCCATCTTCATGCCGCCTCCATCAGACCCAGAAAGTTTGGAGCTGTTGTGCGACGTTACGGATTTGAACAGGTTTTTCCAATTCACCTGTTCTCGGCAAAAACGTATTGCAGCAGGAAGCATTAGGAAAGAGAATGGGTCATCGCAGCCTCAAGCTCCATTTGGAAGCTGTTATCCAATTCATCTTCTAGGGTATAGAATCCCTTAGAGAGGGCTGATATAGGAAACTCGGGAGAAGAATTATAGGAAGAATCAGAGGAACTAAAACTGTCTTGTAGACTATTAGATGACTGGTTGGTGAGTTGTTCATTAGTTGGGATTACTTTGGGTACAGTCTTAGTAAAGCCTTTGCTTTGTTCTCAGAAGTAGACTTATGGCGAGGTCTCTTCTGAGTGCATTTTTTACATCTGGGTTACTGTGTTATTGTTTAAGAATTCGGTTGCTCTATATTTTAGCGAATAAACTCTTAAACTTGGCGACTATTCTTTTCTGTGTGTTTAAAAACAAAATTCATTTACAAATGCAAGATAGATGGAGCGAGATTAAGGGACAAAGAACCGTCCCTTGCCATAAAGTTTGGTGAACCTATTGGGTAGGTATGGGGACAAGGTGTCTTGGCAGGAAATGTTTCCAAATTTTGAATTGGATGAGCTAGCTTAGTTTCATTGGGTTTAGCTTGTTGAAAATTAATGCTCAGGAATAGGCTTGTTGGATGGCCATCTTGGAACGGGAGAGATTTGAATCAAGGGCTGCTTTTGTGCTCTTTTGAGAAGTTGCTAGTGTGGGCAGTACAAGTTAGACAGGTTGCAATAGTACTTGCCTGAGTTTCGAACGGAATTTAAAGAAGGAGTTTCTATTAGAGAGGGTTGTGTGGGCCGGAATTAACACAGGTAAGGCGTTGGGCTAGCTGTAATGTGCGTAAGTTTGAATTTTGGATTGTCTGATATTTATTCGTTACTGCGCGAGACGACACGACTCAAGCTCCCGAAACACCTATAGCATCTCTCCTGCTCAATTTTATGTATGATACATATATTCCAAACCTTCCTGTTCAAACAGGCAGGACGGCATTGAAAGAGGAAGCCACTGTGGGTCCTTTACCAGTTTCTGCATTTAGGGTCTATTTCACACTGGAGTGTGAACACTTAATATCTTCAGATTTGGGCATATGTCTTCCCGCATCCTACAGTAATTTATCGGGTGATGACCATATGAAACCGGTTTGGACATTTGACACACCTTCAAGCAACGTCTGGGTCGAGGAATATGTGTGCGAGAACACTGTAACTTGTGAACCCCTATTTTTACCTTTTTAGGTGGATAAGGGTGTTAAAGGTCAGTAGTAAAAGGGGGGTCGCTTTGTTCAGGAGTTTCCCGGCGAGGGGGAAAATCTATATGTTTGCTCATGTGACGAAAAATCCTTTTTTCTGTTGGGAGTTCTCCCAAAACCGGACAGCTGTTGTTATTCGTCTCTCTGAATAGAGACAATAAAAAGTGCCTTTAGATGGTTTCTTATGATCAGTGCCTGAGGAGTAGAAATAATAGGAACTTCTCCAAGAGACGTTAAGGAATGACAGAATGAACTTGATTCGAGTTAAGCAGCTTTTACAGAGAATGGAACCCTATTCCTTCATCAATTTGTGACTGTGAGCGGTCTTAACTCCCTAGGCTTTTTCGAGTGCCCTACTGAGAGGAATGGTTCTATCTGTGCTAACAGTTTAAGAGTTTTTGCAGATGGGCCTATTGCCGCGGATTCGAGTCTAAATGTAAAACAATTCTGGAATGAATGTCTGCTCCGACCATTCCCTGGAGGGATGCACCAGGCGATGGAGTCACAACGCGACCAAATAGTACGACTAATCTCACCGGGGGCACCTTTCACATTTGCCCGGGGCCGTTGTTCGGCACCCTCGGTAGGGTAGGGGTCCGCGGAGTTTGTGCCCCTGGTTCGACCGAAATCGTGAAACTGACTCGGACTTTACTTACGTATGCACCTATGTACTGTCGACTCAGCAATCAAGAAACCAATCACATAATAGGCTTACTACGAAGAGTACACTAGTAGTAAGGACTCCTGTGGTAGACTCGGGGCCAGGCAGGAAAGCGACAGATGGTAATGAGAGTACTGAAGTATCTCTTATTTAAACTCGTATAATTTCCATATTATAAGCCGACTTTTCCATAAAAAATTTTTACCAGCAAACTTCGTTCTCCATGGGGTGATGGAGCGGTGACCACTTTATCTCACTGGAACAGGCCATCAGCAAGATAAAGCAAATTTAGACGAAATAACTCTCACCCACATAAACAGGATGGATTGGAAAGGCTATATTTCATAAGGATGGGTAATCCTGCTCTCCATAGCAGGTCACAGTCCAGAGACCCACAAAACCACCCGGACCCCACCCCGAGTATGGGTGGAGCGTGATTGCCTCGAAGACCTCCCCAAAACCTTCTACGTGGACCGGGTAACCCACCCGTAGGTCGTACCACACTGGCACCTAAAATTGTCTTCGACGAGAGCCAGTCCGAGATTATACACCCAAATGCAGAACAGCCCTCCTCAGTGGTTTGCCACTCCTCTCAGTTTCTTAGTAATTTGGCGGCCCCGTCATGAGGCCTGGCACCGTACATGGACCGCGTTTTTCCTTCCAACTGTACCCTTCATCCACGAGAGGAGAGAGTTGTGGGCAGTCGAAACTGAAAACCCTGCCGGGACAGCAAGGGCGACCCCACCGATTAGCCCAACGGGGCTGCAATGAGGCGAAAAGGGAACGAGATTATTGTGAGCCTGTATAAAAAAAAAAAATATTAAAGGACTATAATTTTTGGATATGCTTTTGTTAAAACTTGAAAGGTGAAAACTACTTGAAAGATTTTGATTTTTTCACCTCTTCGCTCTAGGACGAACTGAAACGGGGGGAGTATATCCGATATAATCCCGCAAGCCCACAGCACCCCAGGAGAGCCCCCCAACCACTACACGCTGAGCAAATACAAAAGAAGGCAGCGAAACACAAGCCCCGCGAACGCACTGCAAGGAAATATGTCAAATACGCGCATAATATATATATATATATATAACATAATATAGCAGGCTACGTCAAGTAATAGCAAGGAGAGAATCAATATATACGATAGTATATCATAAATAAAACCTAATGGATCTAGTAAAATAATACAATAAGCTATATGCAACAAGCGATATGAACAACTCACTCACCGCCCCGCAAATAAATATACCCCGACACACTATACCGTAATAGTATATAAAAATATACTACTATAATAGCTCAACAATTATAACGCCGTACATGAACGGCGGCTAAATAATACAGGAACGTATATACACCCCGCGAACAACCTAACATGACGAAGCATAACTCGGGAGTATAAACACATAACATAACCTCAGCTCACACTCTAAGAGACTAGGCCCGCATAAGTATATTAATACCTAGAACTCAATATATCAGATAAATACTATAGAATGTTACAATCGATGGAAGACAGTTTACAATATACTATATAAATAATAAGTACTGACTATATAATACTCCTAAATAATAATAACACTCCTCATTACTTATATAAATTAGATTTTATAATTGTTATAGAACCGCCCCGGCATAAACAATAATATATATATGGTACGATATACCACTAAGGCCAACACAAGTAAGCATAGGATACATTAAATATAAAAGATATATATATCTATATATACAACGTAGTATAAAATAGTATATAATAATATATATATAATACCGCCGGTAAAATATAAAGGGAAAATATCCAAAAAGATATATATATACTAAACGATGAAATAGAATATATATATGAACATAAATATATATATAAGTATAATCCGAACTAAAAAGGTGGCTAAATCAAAGCAATAGTAATATTACAATATATCGATACATATATATCGTAAAAAAATATTATAAATAATTATATAAGTATATAGATGAGTACGAAAATATCTAAATTATTTACAGTTCGACCTGGCCGCAAGCTGATCCAGAACGTGAAGAAGAATCAGGATCAGAAGAAGCGGAAGAAGAAAAGAGTAAGAACTGAAAAACGCCACCCCAACCCAGTAAATGTACCTAACATAAAGCAAATGCGTGGCTTTCTAGCAAAATGACGTGCGCTGACAGTTGAGCCCTTCATTTACCAAAGAGGGGAAAGTAAAATTAAAATACAGTTTGCGAAAAAGCAAACAAAGAGCAACCCCGTTGCAAGGAGTCATTCTACAGAATAGAAAGTATCTGGATCAAAGAAACAAAAAAGGGCACCACAAATCGAGGACTCTTCTTGTGAGGGAAAAAAAAAAATTTTTTTATCTCCAATACTCACCTGGCAATTTCATAGCCGCAAGGAGAAGGGTGAAGAGCAAAATATTAAACCTCGGTGATTATCCCCACCACCAAAAGGCGCGGACGAAAGGGTGGTAGCACCAAATAGCCGCCAGAGTGTGATAACCCACCCAAATCGAGCATCTTGCCGCTGTATACCACCATGTTCAAGGGCGGGGAAAGGTGCAGGTGGTGTAACCGTATAGGAAAAAAGAGTGATGGCCCTGGCTGCACCAACGTCATTGGTCGAGATGATAGATAATAAGGTACCCAAGGAGGGAGTTTTGAAAAAGAATAGCATGTAGATGCACAGGTGTTTACTTTGTCTCATTAAGCTTTACCATCAAACCCCATCCGTAGACTCAATATATTGGAGCCGGAGGCCCCAAAATATTAAACCGTGACCATTAAAGTTAGAGTCAACGGAGCATCTATGAGTGAACTATACGAACTTACATGGAAAGCGAATAAGGCCCTTGTGATTAACTAGGATAAAGTAAACAGTTTAGAGTGAAAAAAAATTCCGCTAAACAGCCTTAACAGAACTCCCAGCACACTTTTAGATGCCCACAGTCCTTTAGTCAATCATCAGTGTGGAGATACCAGGTCTTCCGATGTCAAATGTTATTTTTATGTTGAGACCAAAGAAATTAGTTTAAAGAATGAGAAAGTTATTCACAGTATCGAAGACGTTAAACTCAGCTGTCGGAACAGAAAATGGAGATTAAGGATCAAATGGGAGGGTTTTTGGAGGGAGAGTTGTAAGAAGTTGAGTTATTTAAAGCAGTATGATTATATTAACTAGAGTTGGCTGATGACCCCACCGGGGAAATCCCGTCCAGTAGATAATGACAAAGAAAAAGAATCGGGGAAAGCGAAGACGAGAAAGCAACTTCTAAATGCAAGTAAGAGAGGGAGTCAGATTTTGAAATGAGGTAGAGAGACATGGAGAGTTGTATCATCGGCATAAGATTGAAAACAGTAGTGTAAGTAAGATAACATGCTGAAGGGAGATCTTTGAATGAAAAACTAGGCTATAAAGTTGAGATAAAACCAGAAACCTTTGTGAAGAACACCACCCAATTAACACAAAGATCGATCGAAGAAGGCGATCCATCAACGAGTGCTGAGATGGAGAGATGTATTGAGAAAAAAAACTAATACAAGTAAAGCTGTTACTAATATAAGAAAAAAAGAGAAGAGCAAAAGGAAGGAGAAGAACTGAGAGAGCAGTGTGAAACGGAAGTGCCATACCCGTAAGACCGCAAGAAAATAGACAAAACTGGGATATTCAAGCTGCTGTACCAAGCGAAAGACTTACCCCATGTTCCAAAAGGCCAGAGGTAACCAATAATAAGTAAATTCTAGAAATAAGATAGGAAACAGTATCGAACACCAGGTGAACCTCTCCTCTTCACTACTCTCTACACTACCCCACTCTACGTACTTCTCGTACTCTCTACTCTCTTCATATATATATAATATATTATATATTTATTATATATAGGATTATATATATAATATATTAAAATTAATTATATAAATAATATATTACTTATATAATAGTATATATATATTTATATATAATATAATTAGATATATATATAATTATATATATATATAATATAGAGTAATATATATATTAAGTATTAATATCTATTATATCTATAATATATATTATAATAAATATAATATATTTATGGTTAATATTATTAATATTATAATTATTTATATATTCTATATATATATTATATATATTAAGTATATTATGTATAGTAAATTGGTGTTTATATATATCTCATCGTAATATCGTATTATAATTATTACCAGTCGAGTAAAATTAATAATATTTTCCAAACCAGGAAATAGTACGCTAAGATTGTCCATAACTGCATATGAAGGGGTTACTGAGGTAAGTAACGTTGGCCGTTGTCAAGAAAGCGCAAGAGATAAATAATAGCAAGGTAAAGGAGTGACAATATATTAGTAAGGGGTTATAAGCTATAATAGTGTTATTTAATAAGATCGAATTATACGTGGTAGTTTAGGGAAGGAAATATACAGTATTGAGTAAATAAAAAGTATCTTAGGTCACGGACACTGGTAGGGATAATAAATATAAACGCGACATACCCTAGTATATATAGTAGTAGGTAGAGGAATAAAAGTATTATATAAGTAATAGTATGAAAATAATGTACTGGCTGCGCATAATATAATAAAGACTATACCTAAATAAAATAATAGATATATAAAGCGGGCGAGCCAGATAGTAAATAGTATATTTATACTTCTTAATGATCGTGAATTAATATCGGCAACATATCACGAAAGGTTTAACTGTTGTTCTTATTGGTAGTAGCAGTTTTTTGATATCACAATCAGTGAATGTGCACCGTCGATCATCTGAGTTTATGCTTATCAACCGCCAACAAAGGGACAGGCAATGTGTAGGGAGATCATTTACAGTTCATCGTTATAATATATACCAGTAAGACATAGTGAGATTAGGGTATTAATAGTTAACCGAACAAACGGAAATAATACAAGTGGTAAAATTCTATCATCTAGAATATGACGCGTATCCGCTCGCGAGTCGTATACCGCGCAGCATGCAGCATATACTATAATACGTAGTCGTTACCTCACCGATACAATAATCAACGGAACGCGCTCGCCTACCTCACCGAACTAGTCCCTACGCGGTATGCTAGTACTAGTATTCAAGGCCGCGACCCGCCATCGAGATCACGTACTCACCGCGGAGCCAGTAGGCCTAGGGGTATTATATATATATAGTTAGGGGATATATATGAAACGAAAATAAATGTTACACCTGAGTGGGAGAGTGTCTCAATTAGTTGTGTATATTGGAGCTTGCCTTTGACAAAATAACACACCGTTATTCTCCGTCCATCCGAATGCTCACGGGACAATTTGATAGGTATACAGTGTTCAAACGTTTCATGTCATCTGTTCGGCATTCCATGGAGCACGCGCCAAGAATGTGGGGTTAACGAAGACGATTCTTTCATGAAGTGGGTCTTTGAAGATCACCTTCGAAGTACACTTCTATTATATGTATGTTTTCCACCGTCGTCCTGAAAAATGCATGATCCCGTTCAACTGTCAATATATCGACTTTAAGGAAGAAGTAGAAATACCGCCCACAGGAGCCCTTAAGCACAATCTGGGTCTTGTATGCGAGGTCTGGGAACTACGCTATTGAATCTGTTGTATTTCACATCACCCAGAAACATTATATTGAATTGACCGGAAGGGCGCTGCGCAGGTGTGACAATCAACGATGGCGCCCTCTCTATCGTGCGGCGCTGCACCACTCCGCACATCGTCATGCAAGAATGTCCTTGCTCTGATTCTCGCTGAACTCGTTTGTCGCGAAGTAGCTTTGTCAACGCATCTTCTCTAAAAGACGTCGGCGCCAGCGCGATTAAACGGGCCTTTCTCTCCCCTGAACTTCATACAATATTCCCCCTCTCATGCGCTCTCTTCATCACCGACGACGGGCCTGGTTCGCATGCTCCGAAAAAAATAACAAACATCAGGCAGTCTCCTCTTCCACGTGGGACGTTGCCTCATACAGTGTCTTTATCTTCGGAAACGAGTAGAAGAATATTTTTGTAATGCACACTACCGCTACTTTGCTCAATGTTTGATGATACAGAGGAAGTCGTACTCATAAAAATACCCATTACTCATCGCCTGTTATAACTTAGGTTAATCCAAACAATAATTGTTAATGCTCACATGTCGGAGATCTATTCAAAAGTAAAATCATTGACAAATTTGTGAACCCTTGTTCAGCTTTTCATGCTCCACAACAAGTCTATTTCTGAGGCACTAAGTTTATTGCATCAAAATATTTTCCGAAATGAATTTAGTATCGTTAAAATTATATGAACTGCATTTTTATATCCAAGAAACCAATTATTCTTCTAGCAGAATCTACTTTACTGACAACTGAACCGGGCAGGTCTCTCTCATACATCACAGCTCTAGCAACTCCATCATTATTTCATCGTTTATATGCTGACGAGGAATTATATGGTCTTCCATCAAAACTGAAGGGTCGTCTTACACAGATTTTCTCTGGCGCCTCGATTGAAAATTTTTGAGCCAGTCTTAATAAACCATCAACAGTTCTCGAATACATAGAGCACACACATTAATAGAGTGGACATCCCCATAAGCTTTATCGTTTAAAGAATAGCAATTATGTTCTCATATAAGTGTCTAGGAACTTGTTACGTTTCAACAGTAATGTATTGAATGATAGCGTGAGATATTACCGCGGTATTAGATATTATTCTAAATAAGTATTTTATTTACTATGCATCGCAATAAAACGTATTAAATCGGAGTAGTAGAAAATACAACGCCCTAATACACATAAAAGATATTATAATGTAATGAGCAGAAACTGTTTAACAGGTTGTAGAACACTACGACCACGATGCTGATACATACACCAATCCATGTAATGTTTAGTGCCGTAAAGTATTCTGAACTTATATAAATCTCGTAATAAGAACATAGTATGGACAATTGGTTAGTCGCTTACCAATTGACTATCCTGTACCGACTCGCTTGCCCGATAATACGTCTCTAGCTGAGACAGGCGCTAGCATTTAACTCCTAGTCCTATTTCAGTTTAAGGTTATGTATGGGATATTCTAGGTTAAACTTTTATCTTGTGGACAGTAGGAACAGTTAATTAGTATTTATAATGTATTTGATATAATTAGTAGATAGTATTTAATATTTATATATATTAAGTGTAATATATATGTTAATTTAATATACTTTAGTATATGATAATTTAAGTTATTATGTTAATATATGTATATATATGTTAATATTATATTAGATATATATTGTATATGTTAAATATATGGTGATATAATTTTACGACTGTAGGTTAAGTATATATATATGTTTTAATTATAATATTTGTATATATATAGATTAAGTATCATATGATATATATATATTAATATGTATATTAGTAACTAAGTTTTATTTATATAGTATAATATTTTAATATAAATATTTAATAATAATATTAATTATGTAGTAATACAATGAAGATATTTTGGATAGAATTAAATATAGTAATGATATTATATAACAGTAATATATTATAATATTATGATATATAGTATAATTAATATATGAATATATATAGCAGTAATAATATATATATATAAGAAATTAATAATTATTTAATATAATAGATAATATATATTATTAGTAGAGTAGATGAAATACGAATTAGCATAGTATATATAGTAGTAGTAAGTATATTATATATATATAATATATTAAGAGAACACATTGAATATATTGAATATATATGAATAGGGTAATAACAAGATGTCTATATATACGAGATATCCAAAAACCGAGTATACATGACACTAAGTATATTAAAATGAATAATCTACGATATTAATTAATCTCGAGACTAATATATATATATAGTAACTGCGGAATTGCTTCATCATTCTACTGCTAACAAACTATATGATATTATCGCCCGCGTTTTAATTCAAATTTATCATTTATATTATTCCAGACACATCTATATTTCTCTAGCTGCTTGTTTCAAATTTAAACAAAATTACACTGAGACTGAAGAAGGTTCTTTTCCTATGATGCATTATGATGAAAAGGGAAAGAAAAATGGACCATACTATACGAGTAAACGGGGCATATCCAAGATAATAGTTTGAGTAGTTATCCTGTGCGTAATATGTCGAAGATTGTATGATAAATTGATGTTTTTAATTGTATAGCATTTAAATAATATTAAAATAAAAATAAATTATCAACGAACAACAAGCATTGACTCCCCCCTCCCGCCCAAAGAAAAGAAGATATAATTAGTATTTGAGAAATGAACATATAAGTAATAGAGAATGTGAAAATTAGAAGAGGATGTTTTATGGAATAGTAATACAGAATATCAAGAAATAACAGGTTGATAATAATAATAGATTAAAAGATATAGAGAGATACATTTAGATAACTATTCTACATATCTTAAATAATTATAGTTGTATATATCGAAAAAGGGCAGGTCGGGGATCTATACTATTATTCCTCATAAGGAATCTGTGTGTAAGGCTGGTATATAATGATAATAATAATAATAATAATAATAATAGGAATAGTAAGACCTAACCGTGTTTAACGAGAAGCCAACGAACGATAGGTTCAGTACTGCTGACTGGAAGTCAGGTTGACGTGGTTCAGTGTTGAGCATATAATCTAGTCGGAAGGATAGTCACAAAAGACGAAAGAAAATAGGAAAATATTTTGACAGGGTTTGATTCGTAGATATTGAGTGAATAATTCTTGTAATTCCATTTTGTTTATTGCGTAGATTGAATGTTACGTTAACATAGTTTTGCTGGATTTTAAATTATTTCTTTTAAAGACACACAATCATATCGTTTACTTTGTTTCGTAATTGAAACGTTTAAAGATTAGTGATTATTGCTTGTTGAAAATTGCGTTTTAAATATATATTCAAATATTAGTGTGTATTGAACTTCCTCTTGCTTTTATTGAAAATAAATATTAAAAGGGTAAAATTTGAAGCAGGAAGTTTATTTATTATTTATTTATAACTTACTAAACAGGTTAGACAAATACTTTATTTCAATATATTAAAACAATCGTAGATTGATTTGTATTTTATTTTATAGGTCAATACAATTGGTTATTATATTCCGTAATTCATTAATTAATTAGACGATGTTAGGAAATGCTCTATTTGAGTTAACGTTTATTTAGCTTGCAGAAATTAGATTATGATTGCGATTAAAGACTATTTGCTCTCTATAACGCAAATTAAGTAGATTAGAGGTTTATTTTCCTGGAGGCTAAGGCAGTTTAATATTTGTCTAAGCTACTACGGTTCTTTTCAGTAAAAGCTGATTGAGAAAGAAACTACTATTTCGTTAAGTCGTTTCTTGCCTCCAAGATTATTAGTTTGAATAGTTGCAAGAAGAATATATCGAAGTTAAATGTTTTATTCTTCTACAACAACTTAAAATAAAGTGACAATTCACAAAGTACTCGTACAAGTGTAAGTCGTTTGCAATATAAAAGGCGCTCACACCAGACTCCCACACGGCAAATTCTTGCCTAATTATCCAAGCTAAAAACGAACAATAATAATAAAAATAATAATAATAATACATAATATAATAATAATAATAATAATAATAAATTAATAATAATTACATTATACATATAATAATAATAATATAAATGAAATAATAATAATATAATAATAATAATAAAGAATGCCTTTTATGGAAGTATTTTTTTTTTTAATTCACTAATTATAAGTTAATTGCGTCCAACACGTTTGCATAACTGGATACATGCGGAACCTAATTATTAACTAAATATAAACAATTTACGTTAGAGATAAAAACTTTCTTGGTGAAATTTACTGAATTCCTAAATTCCGAGTTTATGTACATTTTATCTTGGAGACGTTCACAGCCTGACCTTTTGATTCGCACCGTCTGAGTCAAAACCTCAGCTTGATATAAAGGAAGTTATTAAACTTCGTAGAATAAAATCACCACACACACACACACCACACACACATCACACATATATACTATACTATTCATAGTATATATAACTACTATAATATATATATATATATATATATAATATTAATATATATATCATTTATAGCTCTTTAGTGTGTGTGTATACATATAATGATGTGTGTGTGTATCTCTCTGTGGTTTGCGTGCGATCTGTCGTACGTGCTTGACATTGAGTCAAATAATAAGATAATCGCGGAGAAACATTACGCCCAGTATGGCTCTTTCTAGACTTTCTTACAATATTGGATTTTCAAAAGGAGCCTAGTATAGGTTTAATATCCCTCTGACCATATTAGCAGTTTGTTGCTCCATTTCACACCGAAAGCCCAAACACAAACATTTATCCTTCATCTTCCCATCGGTCGTACAGCAAATGACGAAATCTAAAGTGAAATTTTTACGTTTATGCTGCAACAGCATTATTTATTCAAAATATTATATAATGTGAGCTTACTACCAATACATAAAAGCATTGTGGGAGGTTTATACATATACATAAAAGCACATAATGTATAATACAAATAGGTTATTATCCTTTTTAAAATCCTTAATAAGCAGACATTATATTACTGCCTCTGAACGAGAATTATGTTGAACACTTCAACTCACAACGAATCGTCATATATATATAAAGAATAAAGAGGATTCAAAATCGGTTTTACAAGAACGCTCCATGCCGTAGTGCTAATATGCGGTAACCAAGAATTACGTTCGAGAAAACGAAGAACGTCAAATCTCATATTTGACAAGGAATGTTCTAAACAAAGAAAGAACAAAATCAGTAGTAAGAATTTGTAAGGACATTTTCCCCTTATTTACTTTAGGAATGTTTCCGATCAATTAAGGCATTATCAGAGGAGTTGATGCGGCTGACGGAGAAGATGCAATCGACCTTCCCTTCTCTCGGGGCGGTTTAACATGAAAAAATCAGAATCAGGAACCAGTCCTAATACTGACATTGCTTCATTGGTGTTTGTTCTCGACCCTCGATCTAACTTGCACTTCTGGATACATGATACATCAGAAGCTTTTCAAACATGTTTTAAAAGGAACAAGAATTCTCAAAAGACCAATTTCACAGAACAGGAATCATTATTAGCAGCTTTCAGCCCATTTTTGAATCTTTAAATTACGTTATTAAACAATTTTACCCACTTACACACGCCACAATACACCACACCCCGCACAAACACCACACCATCCCTCACCATACACATACACAATACACAACACATCACCACACACATACTAATACTATATTATATAATATATATTATATATATATAACATATACTTAATATATAAAAACTAAATATAATATAATATATGTATATGACAATAGTATTAATACTTATATATATATATAAATAAATATAATATATATACTAATACATATATACTAATATATATACTATATATATTATCATATATAGTATATATTTAATATA
The DNA here is from genome assembly GCA_015478945.1 of Trachelipus rathkii. Lineage (NCBI taxonomy): Eukaryota > Metazoa > Arthropoda > Malacostraca > Isopoda > Trachelipodidae > Trachelipus > Trachelipus rathkii. The sequence goes on along the minus strand of JABUQX010127026.1, from coordinate 14,761 downwards.
TAGATATATTAGCGTGATACATTCTGTCATCATACTATATAATATAATATATAATATAATAATATAAATAATAGTAATAATAATATATATAACTAGTATATATATATATTATCTGTATATAATTATATATACATACTAATATATAATACTATATAGATATATATATATATCTTATATAATACTTATATATATAACTATAATATAATATAATATACTATTTTATATATATTAAGCAAGCTTGGTTTAAAGAACAGGCTACTTTACCTAGGTGCAAAATAGCTAAGTTATAAATTAGCGCATGAAGTTGCTCAAGTTCAAAGTACAGGATAATATGCATTGTCACAATATACAAGGAACACGGCAACAAAAGTGTAAGTTCAACTGGTTAATTTATAATATATATATAATAAATATAGTATATTAAATATATATAATATATATAATAGTATATATATATATTATATATATAATATATACTATACTATTATATATATAATATACTGTCTTGAATATATATAATATATATAAATATAATATTATATATATATATATATATATAAAATATATATAACATAATTATATAATATAATAATAAATATATACATATATCATATATATATAATATAATATGCAAGTTTTTAACTTGTTTAAAATGAGAGCTGTTTGAGCACTTGCTTCCCATTCTATCTAATTAATCAAAGTACATTATATTAGACTTCAAGCTACAAATATTTTTGATTTTTAAACTTTAAGAATAAGTATAAATATCTCCGAATAATAATTTGTTCTTAAACACCCGAATGACCTGTCACTGCACGATCCAACCCTGATAATATATATATAATATCTATATATAATCATATATATATAATAATACTATATATACTATATATATACTTATATAATTATTATACTACTTATATATATATATTATATATACTATTATATATATATAGCTTATATATTATATTAAAGTTGTATGGGTCATCAGAGAGGTTAAAATTTAGGACGTTCTTTGAATTTTAAGACAAAAATTTATATCGACTGATTCTTAATTTTAATTACTTAACAAAAAAAAATTAAATGTTTTAATATAAATTTAGCTGGAACAGCTAAATATATTAAATATTAACTTTTTTATATCATAATAATATATATTTATATATCTACTAATATATATTAATAACTTATATAATATATACTATATATATATACTATATATATATTATACTATATATATATGATATATATATATATATATAATATAATTCCATAAATGTCAAACTTATTACTAAGAAAACAACAACAACAATCTAGAATAAACATTATTAAAGAAGGTAAATATTGAATGGTACACCCCGCCCGACGCTATAATATATAATAATAATCAATAATAATAATAATAATAATAATAATAGATATAATAATTAATAATAATAATCAATATATAATAATTAAAAAAAATAATTAATAAATATAATAATAATAATAATAATAATAATATACATAATAGATAATAAAAAATAATTAACCTAATTTTTAGATTAATAATATAATAATAATAATATAATAATAATAAGAATAATAATAATAATTAATAATTAATAACAGCAATATTAGTAGTGCAGAGGGGTGTTCACCCCCGATTTTTATAATCAATTTGATATATACCTTAAAAAAAATAATGAAGAATATATGAAAAACAAAAATTCGGTTTCTTTAGGATAAAAAAAAGTTACAGCCCTCTCAAAGTGTTAAACTCCCATACGACTTTCATTTCTTGATCCATCACGGTTCAGTCTCATTTCAGCCTCTAGTCAATTTAATGATATGTTATACACAGAGACACAATCTATGCTCTGAATTAATTTCTTTATCATAAAACTGAACTAGGATAGCCCTAAAACGAGCATGCGAGGCCCGCTAATTTTTTTATAAGAAAGCCTATAGTGGGAAATTTTTAAACTTTGAGAAGCTGTAACTTTTCTTTTCAATAAGAGACTTGAAGTCATTTTTCGTTTTTTACCTTTACTTCATTATTTTTTTAGAGCATATTTCCTGTGATTTTAATTTTTTGTTTTTTTTTTATAAGAAATCAATGGGATTATTTCACAACTTGAGAGACTGCCACTTTTTTCCTAAAAAGAGCACCAACTTTAGTTTTAATATTCTTATTATTTATTGTTTTAGCAGTTATTTCTGTTGATTTTATAAAAAATCGGGGATGACCCCTCTGCCACTACTATTACCATTTTTTAAAA
>JABUQX010127026.1:0-7500 GCA_015478945.1 Trachelipus rathkii | reverse complement strand
ACCGAAGAGGTAAGTTATTTTCAAAGAATAATTTTTATTTATACGTTCTTCAAAATTAAAAAATTCTCACATCAACTAAAAAATTATATTTTGCCGTTTTTTTTTTACTCTGATATTATTCATCTTAATAATAATAATAATAATAATAATAATAATAATAATAATAATAATAGTAATAAAAAAAATAATAATAATAATGAATAATAATAAAAATAATTACAATAAAAAGAATAACAAAAAAAATAATAACAATAATAATAATAATAATAATAATAATAATAATAATAATAATAATAATAATAATAATAATAATAATAATAATAATAATAAAATAATAATAATAAAAAAAATAATAAAATAATAATAATAATAATAATAATAATAATAATAATAATAATAATAATAATAATAATAATAATAATAATAATAATAATAATAATAATAATAATAATAATAATAAAATAAGAATAATCCCAATGATTTATTTTTAAATATTTATTTATTTAATTATAATTTATTATTTCAACTTTGCAGAATCAGATAAAGAATAAAATGTCTCGCTGAAAACTAGCAACATATCTTAATATTTATCTCAAAATAGCAGAAAAAAAGTAGCCAAATCCAAATATATTGAAAATAACTCAATAAATTATTACCAGCACTTGTTAAATGGAAGAAAAATGTCGCAACATACAAATACATTTAAAATCTCGCCCAAAATTAAAAAAAATATCGAAATACGAAACTAACAAAATAAAAAATAAAAATCGCAACAAACAAATAAACAAAATTTTAAATCTATCCCAAAAATTTAAAAATATCTTAATAAAATACTACCAAAATTAAAAAAAAAAAAAAATCGAAAAAGAAATGAAGTAATTTAAATCTCGCCCAAAATCAGCATTATAGCTGTTTGATACTCGCAAAATGTTAGAAAAAGGTCACCAAATGTGAAAACAAACAATCCTGTTACCTACGCTTTTTTTGAACGTTTCTTTCTATTATATTTCACAGATATTAAAGTGGAAAAAAAGTAGGAACATTAATTACATACTTTAATGCATAGCTTTGTTAATTTTCTGTAAAATAAAAGAATCATGTATTTACAAAAGCTTTTGGGATACAAACTTACATTTAAAATATGTTCCCAGTTTCACTTGTATAGGAACAAATTGATTTTCTCCCATAGTAAGAAAGCATCACAATTAATATATATATATATATATATATATATATATATATATATATATATATATATATATATATATATATATATATATATATATATATATATATATATATATATATAGAGAGAGAGAGAGAGAGAGAGAGAGAGAGATAGATAGATAGATAGATAGATAGATAGATAGATAGATAGATAGATAGATAGATAGATAGATAGATAGATAGATAGATAGATAGATAGATAGATAGATAGATAGATTTAAAAAAAGAGAGAGGTGTTTGTATCTGTGTGTATGCTTAACCGTCTCAGTCGACTGATTTTTAAAAGGTAATTTACGTTGGTAAACACTCTCTGACAAGGAAAAAAAAAATTAAATGGAAAAGAAAGAAGAAAAGAAGCAATGCAAATATTACCGACTGACTTTGGTAAATATATTTATTAGTAGTTTTAAATACAGAAATTAGGTACGTGATTCATCGCCCCACTAAATTTTTTTTAAATCTAATAATAATAATAATAATAATAAAAATAATAATAATAATAATAATAATAATAATACACGCACATAATAGACATAATACAATAATAATAATAATAATAAAAAATAATAATAATAATAATAATAATAAAATACACTTTTTAACCTCAGTATATATATATATATATATATATATATATATATATATATATATATATATATATATATATATATATATATATACATATATATATATATATATAGAGATACAATATATATTATTATATATATATATATATATATATATATATATATACATATATATATTATTAGTTACATATATATATATATATATATATATATATATATAGAGAGTGTGTGTGTGTGGCTTGGCTTGTTAAAAATTTAAAATTTCTCGGGGGAGGAATTGTATAATTTTTTATTAAAATATTCATAGGGTAATAATATTTATCACCTTGCCTTTATAAATAAAATTATTCTATATGAGTTTTATCAAAATTCTTAATTAATAAGGTTCTGTCGATAAGCTCCCCACTCTTATTTTCCATATATATATATATATATATATATATATATATATATATATATATATATATATGAGAGAAAGAAGTATATATATATATATATATATATATATATATATATATATATATATATATATATATATACAGTATACTATTTCTTTTGAATTTATATAGTGAATTATATTATATTCAAATTATTAAGTAAGTTTATAAATGAGGAAAAATTTCAAGCTGTTTAATGAAATAACAAACAATGTAAGTATATTTAAAGACATTTTAGACATATTTAGCTTTTACTATGAAAAGGCTTAAAAGTTTGTTAAGAATTATAATATAGTTATCGGTTTGCTAGGTCTCTCTCAATAAAAAAAGCTTCACAGAATTAATAATAAAATCTTGGATATTATGACGAAAAATATGTTGAGAATTATAATAGAATTGCCTGTTTATTAGGTCTGTCTCTATGCTAGAACTTCGAAACACAACCATAATAAAATCCATTAGATTATAATGAAATTTATGGTATTAAATATCCTTAAGCATTAAAATGAAGTTGCCTGTCTACTAGGCCTGTCGTTAATCTAAAACTTTCCAGCACTTCCATAAAAGTTCAAGATTATAATAAAATATGTAGCTGTAAATATCGTTCAGCTTGATAAAGTTAACTGTTTACTAGACCATTCCATATACAAAAACTGCACACCAATACCGTAATAAAATCAATGAGATCATGTAAATTGAATAGTGCAGTAATAAATATTGTTCAGCATTATATAGTTGACTGTTTGCTAGGCCTCTCTCTATACTAGGACCTCCCAGTACTAAAATAATAACATCTATATTATAAACATATATTATATTATATTATATTATATTATATTATAAATCTATATTATATAAACATTGTTCAACATTTTTTAGCTGCCTGTTTGCTAGACCTGATTAAACTAGAACTGTGGTACTAAGATGAACACACACATAGTTATATATATATATATAATATAAATATATATATATATATATATATATATATATATATATATATATATATATATATATATATATATATATATATATATATATATATATATATATATATATATATTTAATGATCAATAAAATCTATTCCTATTGAATGCAATAACACAAAGGGAATAAAACTACTATTTTAAAAGAATTTGTAACAAAGAGTTATTATTATTATTATTATTATTATTATTATTATTATTATTATTATTATTATTATTATTATTATTATTATTATTATTATTATTATTATTATTATTATTATTATTATTATAAAACAGATTCAAAGATAAAGGTAGAAGTATTTTCCAAAATAATTGAACTTGATGTCAGCGATTATTTCTTAATATATTTTTTAATTTATCTCTCAATTTTTAATTTTAATTGCACAAAATAATTTGTGTCTTTTGTTGAAAAGTTTTTAATTTCTTTTCGTTTTTTATATTTTTAATTATTTTTTCATTTTTTTCATTTTCAAAAAATACTTGCAAGTTCAAATTAAAGTAAAAATATTTTTAATTAAATGTGTCTTTTTTATTATGCCCATAAATTTTTTTAAAAAAATTATTTATTTGAAAAACTATTATTTAAACGATATTTACAGATAGTTAAAGTCTTTGCAAAAATTACATAACTAAATACTGATAAATTGTAAAATAATTTACTTATTCAGTTTAAAAAAAAAAAAAAAGCAAAAAAAAACAATAAGAACAAAAGCTATATCATGTTAAATGATCAGAATTGGTCAGTATTGACCACATATTTTTGTACAAGATGAGTCGAAAAAAAATTTGTTATCTAACCAGATCTAATCCTAACTATCCTAACCAAACAAAAAAATCTTTTTATTTATTTTCTGTATATCTCTTTCCCTTGCATATCTTGTCTGATTGAATATTTGAAAGAAGAAACTAAGAAAAGAATATCTTGAAATTTTTAAAATGTGTAAATTTATTTCGTACAAATTTTCCCAAGATATCTAAATTGCTTTCAGATAATACCAACAACTTGACTCTTGCAATTAGTGATATAGTATATATATATATATATATATATATATATATATAGTATATATATATATATATATATATATATATATATATATATATATATATATATATATATATATATATATATATATATATATATATAATTTGAAAAAGCATTAAGAAAAAAGTCGTCCAAACGCCCATTATAAACCAAAGTTGATAACACCCAACAGTCCTAATAAAATCCAAGATCTCCAAAATCTGTTTAACTCAGTTACGAATTGGGGATACATATTTATTCACATTAATAAGAAGAATTTTTACTTAATTTGATTGGTTGCAATTTTAATCGATAACCAATATATACACATTATTATAATATTATATATATAGCTATAAATATCTATACCCAGTTTCTATATATATATATATATATATATATATAGATATATATATATATATATATATATATATATACATATATATACAGGTATATATATATATATATGAGAGCAGGTGAGAGCGAGAGAGATATAAAGAGAGAGAGAGGAGAGAGAGAGAGAGAGAGAGAGAGAGAGAGAGAGAGAGAGAGTTTAATATCAAAGTGTTTGATTGATTGCCAATAAAAAGAGTAAGTAAAATTATGTTTTTTAATATGTATATAGGTCTATGTATCAACCGATGATGTGTGAATTGCCAATGTTCCCGAGCTCCCGATTCCCAACTGTGCAGCATATTTACAAAAAAAAAAAAAAACGATGACTTCTTAATTCTAAATGAAGTTTATGACTATTTTTTTTTTTTTTTTTTGTCTTCCTAGTGGAAATGGATTGTCCCTGCAGTAATTGAATGAACTACTTTCCTCAACACCTCCCCCCCCCCCAAAAAAAAAAAAAAAAAAAAAAAAAAATCTAACAACTCACCTGGCAATTGGTTCCTGATCAATTGTGTACCATTTTTCAATGGGATCACTATTACGCAATCTTTTAAAGGCTTCATCCGTTAAACTGATAATCCCTGTACGGGGATTCACTTTCCAGTGCTTGGGGTCCAACCCCAGTTTTTTTGGAGCCTTGGACTCTGCGTGTAAACCAGATGGATACATGTTTCATATCATTCCAATCAATTACAATTGGATGTATAATAGTTTATCAGATTTATTTTTTATTTCGTTGCTCTGCAATATAACATCCACATGCATAGTTTTAACAAATGGCGAAAGGCAACATTTTTTAAATATTATTTTCTTATATTATAATTTTCGTAAGTCGCAAACTATAATTAAACCTTAAAACAAAAATCTCTTCGATGTATTAAACCCTAATATATATATATATATATATATATATATATATATATATATATATATATATATATATATATATATATATATATATATATATATATATATATATATATATATATATATATATATATATGTAGATATATGCAAATGAGATTTAGTCGAGAGAACGTAACAAACACCTTAATTGCATGACGTCAAGCGACGCACACTGAAAATGCACCCGCCTTATCAATGCAATATATATATATATATATAGTATATATATATATATATATATATATATATATATATATATATATATATATAGTATATATATATATATATATATATATATATATATATATATATATATATTATATATATATATATATATATATATATATATATATATATATATATATATATATATATATATATATATATATATATATAGAGAGAGAGAGAGAGAGAGGAGAGAGAGAGTGAAATGCAGAGTGGAGACAGAAGGAATGGAATGGAAGGAGTGGATCCTAAAACATAACTGAGAACAAGAATCATAACTACAAACACCCAATCACAAATAACATTAAAAATCAAAACTGAAAACCCCTATGGAACAAAGACAACTAATCACCCATACACACATATTACATACACATATTACATATATACCCACATACATACATATTACATATGAGCATATACATATGAAAGAGAGAGAAGGGAGCCTGACGGAGACACTGAAAGACCCATGGAATTATTTTTCTCGACCCGAGCTTTTTTGACTATTTTTCTCCCTGTAATCTCTGTGATTTCTTTTCAGGTCGGTCCAGTATGTATATTTCTCATGGTTCTGTTCTATCTTTTTTTTCACTTTTCTTCTAACTTTTATTAATGTCACTCTATCACCACTCACTCTTCCGCGCTTCAATATTTCTTTTAATTTGAACGTAATTCCACCTAACTGCATATAAATGATTCTAGAAGAGTTATTTTGGGGCAAGTGACCTCTCATCTTTTTTCATATTTCTAATGCGAATATAAACATTGCTGCTTTCAATTCTTAAAAAACTCAGTTCCTTTATATTTGTACTAAATATAATCTTCCGCACAACAACAATATTTTCGAAAGTTTGCATTTCAAACCTTCGTTTATCTTTATTGTTTTGTTTTTGTTTGTTTTTTGTGTTTTTTTTTATCGTGATATTTCTTGAAAGAATCACTCAAATACCTCTCACTAAGCAAGCTGCTTTGAAGTTAGATATTTTCGGGTTTCATAGTTACACATTGTTATTACTTTCACTATGAAAAGTGCCACAAATCCATGCAGTTTTGAAGAAGAATAGAGTGCAGGTTGCAAACAATGGGCCCCCTACCATCCATGTCCCATTATCACTTAAGAGTTGGTGTCTTTCGGCGATGAGGAAAAGGGTTTGCCGACTTGCTGTGAAGCACTGCACTGCACTGCACTGCATTGCACTCTTCTTTAAGTAATTTCTGCAATATTCAAGAATTTTTTTTTAATTTCCATTTTGTTGATCAACATCTAACTTCGCCGAAATATCAACTCTTCTCTGAAAAAAATTGGCTACAAATTTTTTTGGTTACGAGCTTAATACCAAAATTTGGTTATGTTACTGAAAATATTTTTTTAAACAATTTTTAATCAAATTTTGTTATTTGCTCTGACTAATCGAGCTTGATTAGAGAAGTTTATAAGAGGAAATGAATGCTAGTTGTTATCGTAACAAATTATATGTATGTTTTGTAACCAAACTTGCTGATATAACAAAGGTTTTTTGATTCTTATAACTAAATTCAGTTTTGTTGATAATGATTGAGTAATCACAACCAAATAATTGACTAAATGTTCGTTGAGCTAAGAAAAATTTGGTTACTAGTACCAACTTTTTCGTCAAGGTCACTAACATATTCCGTTTATGGTAACGAAAATAGCTTGGTTATGTTAATTATAATTCGTGTGGTTCTAT
>JABUQX010127025.1:0-23049 GCA_015478945.1 Trachelipus rathkii | reverse complement strand
AAGATAAAGGATTCGTAGACGCATAATGTCATGTATAGTTTCTCAGGATGAGATTTGGGCAAACTGGCCATGCAGAACATAGAGCATTAGGTATAAGTTTATTAGAGGGATAAAGGCGTTTCTTTTATTATAATTTTGAAGACCAATAGAGAGGGAATTATTATATGGCTATAAGTGTCGAAAAAGGGACAAAACATAACCCACCATATAACAGGCAATTTATGGAACAACACCAATATGTATATTATATATATAATATGAGTATTATATATATAAAATTATTATATATTTATCATATATACTATATAATATTATTATATAATTATATTAAAGTAAATATATAATGATATTTTAATGAATATATATATTATATTGTCTAATGATTCCTAATGCAGCATAAGTTTTAATTTAAGTTATATTTATATTATATTATAAATAACTAAATTAATAACATAAAATAATTATTAGAAGTTATCTAAAAATTTCTCTGAATAGGTATAAATATAATAATTAAAAATAGTTCATATTAATATAATATTAATATAATTATCAATACTATAAATAAATAATAAAAATAAATAAAAAATAAAAATAAAGGGGCTACAATACTATAGTATATATCTTGTTATTTTTAAGGTGCAAGATTAACTTTATATTTTAATTAATTTAGATTATATTAAGTAATATAATTTATATAATTCTCATAGCTATGAATCATAATTGTATATATTTTCATGTTTCATGTGTGAGTAATTTACTGGCCCTTACCATTACAACCGGTTGGTGTGAGAGTGAGAAAATAAAATAACAGAAAATGAGGTTGATCGTCGCAGGTCGCGTTCTCTATTTATATCATAGTCTTTTATAATAATTGAAATAAATATTTACATTTTTTCATTCTCATTTATTCTTCACACACAAATATATATACATACATTATGTTATCCATTATTTTATTGATGTCATATATATAGGTAACTATATATATAAAATATCTTCCTATATTCTAACATAATCCTTTTTAAATAGAATATATTAATATATACTATATATATATATATGATATAGTATATATATATAGTAATATTATGTTTTATTAGAATATAATGGATAAAATTTTTAAAGAGTTTGGGTTTTCTTTGGTTTTATCAACTCCCTCATAAAAAAAGTATAATTAAAAAATAAAAAAAATTTATTAAGTCAAAGTTCCAAAACTAGGTTAGAGTGTTACTAGTCATATTGTTTTAAAGTCTATATATATTTATAGAGATTCGAGTGTTTTATTGAATGTACTTATTAATTCTACCAAACATTGTTATAAATTTTATATCTTCTCTGCCTTTTTTGTCTTAAGAACACAACTATCTAGAAAAAAAGTTTTTATAATTTATTAATGATCTTTATTTATAATTAGATGACTGGATTATATTTCAAGATAGTCTTTCAATCTTAATCTTATTCAAGAAAGATTGTATAAATTGCGTAAAAATGGAGAACTTAATGGCCAATACTCACTTTCACCAAAGGGTGGGAAGGCTCCAGGCAGGGTGGCACCTTGTCTCTTTGTCCACAATTCTCGAGGGATAATGGTCGATTTCAAGTAAAAATTTTAACATGGGACATAAATAGTAAAATAGAACATGTCCTTAAAATTTAGAAGATTTTCATGCTAAATTGAAAATTATTATTTTTGGCAATATTTAATATATATATACTTTTATACTATACTAATCTATATAATCGGATATATATATATATATATATATATATAAAAATACTATATTTATATACATAATAGTGGTATACCTCAAAAATTATTATATATATATATATATATAGTATAAATGATTTATATTATAAGGAGCTGAAAGATTGAATTTCCATATAATCAAGGGAAAATCAGATTGATGGTAGTAGTTATCCATATCAAGACAAGAAGTAGTTGGATTAGGGGATAATATTAAAGCATTTTACAGCGCCTTGTTAATCAACAAGAAGCCTCCTCCAAGTCCACCTATATTTAATTGAGCTCAAATTATCTCCACTTTATTACATTAATTAAATTTCATCAATTTCACTCTTAATCAATTTATTAATCTAATTATTCATTATTTCATTTATGAGTCATTGACTCTAGATATTATTGTGGCTGAGTTGAATCTAGCTCTATTGAGTGGGGTTAATTATCTGATTATTATTAAATGGGATTAAATTAAACCATTGTATTAATGTAATTCGGTCAACCCCGTCAGCTATTTTGAGGTTGATTATTTATTGCTAGAGTGTTAGGCTATTAATCTAGTAAATGACCAAGAAAACATTGCGAGACACTACTGAGAAGTATAGTGATATAAATTGTATAATGCATATCAGTAGTGATGGGTAGTGTAGTGTTTTCTTGATTACTAGTAGTAGGTGAATGGAGGGTTGGCTTAACATATATTATGAAGTAAGTTGAGAGTGGTAATAAGCATTTAAGAAGCGGATGTGGTATCGCATGTAATATTGGTCATTTGTAAAAACTTTAACGCTTTTTATTTCGCATACGTCTGTATTTAGATTTGGTGTATTGTCCTTAATTCATATACTTACAGTAGTGAAATTCCAAAAGGAAGCTGAATAGATGTACGGGTAAGGGGTGTTTTTAAAAGCTGATTTTTGGAAATTATTGTCTTTTCTATTATACTTATTATTATCTCTTATTTATAATTATTAGGTTTTTATTAATCTGATTTTTTCCTCCTATTTGTTATTATTAGATATTATGGTAAATTATTTTATTAATTTATTATTATTATTCACATAAGTATATATTAGTTGTTTTATTGTTCTATTATGTTGACTTCTTCGTTTATTCATGATTTATCATACGCGCTAAACTCTTTATATAGAGAGATTAGACACTCTTTGTAATCACTTGACATAAGTCTTAGGAAAAGTTTAAGGAAGACTAGTCATTTGTGGTCGATAGCATAATCGATACTGTACAGAGGTAGATTTTCCATAAAAAATGCGTAGCACATTGATTGCTTTTTTTTTATTAATATCTTTCTCAATTATTATTATTACTTATTATTTTTTTAAAAGCATGTTTTGTCAATTTAAATAATTTTTTCTTCACTATTTAGTATTGCATGTGATCGATGGGAAGGATTAATTTCGGTTTCCAATATATGTAAAACCTTGAATTATAAGATTCATCTACGAGTTAAGTGGATTAGTTGTGTAATATTCATATGAGTCTCGTTGACAGTCCTAGACATATTGTTATAGTTTGGAAGCAATCATTCATTTTATTAAATATTTTAAATACTATTTCACTCATTTATTATTTTTGGGTGTTATGTAAAAAATTTTTTATAATACTATTTTCCAAAAAATTTGGCAATATGTTGAGTATTGCGTTTGTCTATTCAAAAAAAGAGAACTATTTTATATTATATTTTTTAAAAGTTAGATCTAGGTTTTTGAGATATGTGTATGAAGCAACCTGCCACATATTAATAAAAATATTTATTCTACATGCTCTCTTAGTTGTAGGGAGGAGTTGATTATTTCATAATATATAACTTTCATAAATATATTGAATCTTTTTTTTTATTGTATCATAAACAAACATTAAGAATATAAATAAAAGTTTTGTATTAAGTTATACAAAGAACTGATGTATATTTACTTAAACAAATTATTATTATAACTTTTATAATAATAATGGGTCTATTAAACCGAATTTAAACACAATAATTAAATCAAAAAAAATTCTTAAGTTTTTATATTTTTTTTTTTTCATTATATATAAATATAAGAATATTTTGAAAAAAGACTGAAAGAGAATTACCAGAAAGTATTGCAAGATGACAAAGACTTTTAGATATTATTTCATTTCAGACATACAGATAACATTAATCTGTTAATTATTCAAAAATTTTTTATGTAGTTATTGTAGGATAAATCGTCGCGGATTTAGGATTTTATATTTTTTTACTTTATTTTATTTTTTCTTCTATTCCATTTTATACAAATTTTATGTGTCTTGGATAATTGTAGTAGTGTTTTCATGTGTATGCCATTCATCACTAAGTAATTTGAATAAATTATTTTATTTTTCTAGTGTAACCCAGCTTACTACAATCTTTTGTTTGTCATCAAGTTATAAGTGGATTTATAATATGTATCTAAGTGCAACTACATATCCCATTGTGTAATTTATATATCTTTATATGTATTGAATCAAAGCTATAAGGATGAACTTTCAGCTCAAGTGCGCATTATATTAATTTAGTCTTCAAGGAACTTATCGATCGCACTAATCATTCTTTTACTTGAGGAAATTGAGTATGAGCGATAAGTAAAATGTATTATTTTGAATGTTTTTTGTGTTTGTTTGTGTAATAGCTATATATTTTGTTTGATGTATATTATTAAAGTATAATGAGTTAGTAATTCACAAAGAGTTACTATAGTGCACCCTCACTAATGAATAATTTTGAATATTTTTAAGTATATTTTTAATAACAAGTATACATACTATAGAATAAAAATTAATAAGCACCATATTTATATTTATCCCATACGGTTACCAAATGTTAAGTTATTTTAATTTTAAGCAATATGAAAATTTTATCATCTAATATAAGTGGGCATATAATTACTGTTTAGTGCATTATGTGATCTAGAGGAGATGTGAAGGGAGTGGAGATTTTTATGAGAGACTGTCTAGTGATCCTCTTTTAAACTTGATGCCTCATCACGCAACTGCGAAGCATAAGATGATTTGATGGATAGTCCAGGTTAAGGAAAATCTGCAGTTTGTAATATTACTGGATATATAGTAATTGTGAGCATTGGGACATGCAACTTCTGTATAAACCATATAATCTTCCGGATATTAGGAAATACAATGAAAAGGGAATAGGAGTATTATTTGACAAGAAATTTTGCCAGTAATAGGAAAATATTGTTAAATAAGAACAGGAGGTTATGGCATGAGGTGCAATATATAAGGAGTTCACTATATAGAGCGGATGTGAAAGAAGTGAATATAGTATACTTGAGTTGCGCTAGAGATTTGTATGAGAGTAGGATCTCGTTACCTTTGTTAATGTATAAGAGTTTCCATTTATAAGACTATTAGGTCTAGGAATAGGTAAGTAGTTGTATATGATCTAAGAGTACAGGGATTAAAATGTTCTAGATGTAAAAAACAAACGATTAGGATCAAATCTATTAGAGGTATGGTTTACGCGTCTTTTGAGGAAGATATTGGATTATAATATGAGACGAACTGAACTCATTAGAAGAGTTGTGTGGTGCTAGAAGAATAGTATCGTACAATGAGTTAGAATACGAGAAGTTTTACATTGAGAGATGGTTTGGTCACATGGAAAGGTTAGATGAATGATTAGTCGGTTAGTTAAGCGTATATATTGTATTTTTGGATACTCTTTTTTGTTTGACTTAGGAGCCTGAAGATATTATTTGGAAGTGGATTGAGTCCAAGTAACGGAATGAAACATGACAAGAGAGAGAATTTGTGTCACATAGCCTTTGGAGCTCTGAGAGCGCAGATAGAAAGTGTTAGCATAACTAGAAGAGTGAATGGGTATGCGGCTTTGTGATTAGGGGGTATGGTTGTGGACTTTGAACGCGAGCTTATATAATTAACACCCGGCATATAAAGCCAGAACTATCGCACAGTGAGGGTCCGTCCGCAGTCAACCTCGTGAATACCTCCACTTTGGATTTTTCTGACTGGTGACAAGTTCTCTCACTTAGTAGGGGTCATGGTCTTCTACTACTTTTCTGTTTGCGTTTTTAGTATGAAAATATTACAAAACTAACGCATTCGCTCAACCTCTTACAATCTGGGGAAGAATGGATAAATGAATAAAATATATTAATACTATTATATATACTATTATATAATACGGTGATACTACTATCATAAATTATAATAACTATATATATATAATATAGTATAGTGCCGGTGCAGTATATACCTACTCAACAGGTATACGGTGTTTAACTCTTATTTATAAAAAATAACTATATACTACAATCTATATATAGTATAGATAAAGGGATATATTACGGCCCTGTTGCCTCATCGCAGGAGATGTTGTTTGACTTTTTTTATTATTATATATATATATGATTAATATGTATTTATTTATATTTAATACTTTAATTACAATTATTTTTTTGAACTTATAATTTTTTTATTATTTATTTTGCATTATCGTTTTAATGCTGGGAGAGCTTATCACCGCTTTTATTCTAAGTCACGAGAATATGAGGAGAATTAAGCACCGTGTGGTAGGCTGGACCACATGAATAATTATATTTTGTGTTCTAGATATTGATGATGTACGTGGCCTATAAATTATTCTTACAAATGATACACTACTCGGCTCTTCTAGGGATGACAGTAAGTCTTCGGGATTACGACGGTAAACCGAGAAAAGAGCGATTTTTTATTTTTTGAATGAGTCTAGGAGTCAAGGGAATCGCTGCGCTCGTTCTCTGTACACTCTCTTTTACCTCAAAAAGAGAATTTTATATTACCTATTACCGAGTCTTGGATTTTTGCTTAAATAAGTGGTATGTTATTGCAAATATTATTGAATCTTTAGATAATATAAATAACAAAAATTTAATTTGCACAGGTAATAAATGTGATGACAGATGGCAAAACAACAGTGGATAGATTATCTCCTTGGGCTAGTTATGTTGTAGCTCCTCCCAAAACTGAAGGAACTGCCTATTTGAACTGTTTTTTGTTGAATCCTCCAAAGATAAGGTACATATCATATATATATATATATATATATATATAGGTTATATATATAATATATATATATGGTCACTTATTTAATTTATCATATTATTTGGAAAAATAAAGAGATAATAAAATATATATAAATATAGTAATTTTTAAAGTTTATTTACTAATATATAACAGAGGTTAAAGTTTATTATAATTATCTATATTATAATATATCTATATATAATATATATATCTAGGGATTATTATAATCTGATATATATGATTTTTATATCACTCATTAATACTACTATTATTAAATATATTGATGAATTATATTAATTTACCTAGGAATAAAAAATAATAAGGTTTTTACATAGCTTATATTTTTCAGGTGATGTAGATATATACGGGGCTATGTTGTATCATAATTATTATTGGTGATTAAGTATGTAAATAAACCTATAAATATATTTAAATGGTATAAAGAATTGCTTATACAGGATACGTTTGAGTTACACAGTAATAATATAACACATTAGAGTTTACTTTATTTTATTTATCGTTATTATATATATTTTAGTATCATATATTTAATCATAATAACTGCGCTATTCATAATTAATGATGTACTTTTGTTATACTTATTTTATTATTATACTTTAGGAGTTTATTGGTTTTAACATTTGATTTAGGTGTATTTACTTGTGGATTTATTCCGAAAATTTCCTGCAAACTCGTCGACCCAGCACCAACTATATAAGAGTTATGGCCAAGTGATTAAAGTGTAATAGACCAGTGTTGGGTGTGGTTGATTATCATATTGATATAATTTATATAGTATATATATAATAGGAATACTCAGTGAATCATAGTAGTTTAGGAAATTATTTGGAATTATGGTCTCAATAATGTTCTTGAATCAGTTGAAGAGTAATTGTCTAAAATTATTGAGTTATGTATCATTTATTCTTGTGCTGTGGAATACCATCAATATTATTCTCTCATCTTCTTCATCTCTATGTTATATATTATCTATTATAATTATCTCTTTTTCTCTCTCTCCTGCTCTGTTTCCTTACTCTCCTCTCGTCTTCTCTCTCTCTTCTCTCTCTCTCTCTGTCTGCTCTCTGCTCTCTCTCTCTCGTCTCTCTCTCTCTCTTCTCCTCTTCCTCTCTCTCTCTCCTCTCATAGTCTCTCTCTCTCTCTCTCGTCTCTCTCTCTCTCTCTCTCTCTCTCACTCTCTATCGTCTTCTCTCTCTCTCTCTCTCTCCTCTCTCTCTCCTCCTCTCTCTCTCCGCTCTCTCTCTCTCTCTCCTCTCTCTCTCTTCTCTCTTCATCTCTTTCTCTCTCTCCTCTCTTCTCTCTCCTCTCTCCTCTCTCTCTCTATCTCTCTCTCTCTCTCTCTTCTCTCCGTCTCTCTCCTCTCTCTCGCTCTTCTCTCTCTCTTCTCTCGCTCTCTCATCTCTCTCTCTCTCTCTCCTCGTCTCTCTCTCTCTCTCTCGATCTCTCTCTCTAATATTATCTATTCTCTCATCTTATCTATCTATTCATTATACTCTACTATTCTACCCTCTTCATCTCTTCTATGCTCTATCTCTATACGTTATCTTATTATCAGGTATTATGGTAGAATTTAATATTTCCCTTCACACTTTAACTCTTTGAGGTCTGCATCATAAAACTCTTCTTTGTCTAAAACTTCGGTAAGAAATAGTTCGATCTTACTACTCTTTTCAACACGGGGTTGTAATCATACATTTATACTCTTCACGATTCCCTACTCTCGAAAACTACTTCTTCTTTTCCTCTTCTTCATTCTATTCGGTACTCTCGGTACTCATCTCCATCGAAGTTCTATATCCAATACGGGTTCTACATCATCAAAGTTACTTTTCCTTCCTCTTTGGTGTGCCAAAATTTTTATTTTATCTTTTATCCCATCACTGTTGCTTTTTTCCGGGTTTCTCTCGGGCTTCCATTTCCTAAATCTTTTTCTTCTTGTAAATCTCCTTCTCTTCCTCTTTTTTTAACCGTCCTCTCCTAACCTCTTAAACATCTATTTAATTACCGTCTTCTCCTCATCTTATACCGTCCTTCTCTCTCTTCAAGACATTCTATAAACCTCTCTAATTTCCTCTCTCTCTCATTCTACCGTTCCTTGAGCTTTTAAATGCTTTCTCTTTCTTTTCATCTATCATCTGTCTACTCTCCGCTTTGTTCCAAGACATAAAATCCATTTCTTTCTTTCTTTCTTTCATATTTGTCTCTCTACTCTAAATTATACGTCGATACATCCAAATGCACTTTGCATCTTCTTCTCTCTTTTCTCTCTCTTTTTATTCCTTTTACTACCTAGTAAATTCTTACATTTAAAAATTTGTAAAATGATAAAAAATTTTAATAGGTTTAAGGGTTTTATGTAGATTAAATTAAATTTAAGAAAAATCTTCATACATACTATTAAATTTCTGAAGTAACTACATCACCTGTTTACATATATATATATACTATATATATATATAATATAATAATAATATATAATATAATATTATATATATAATATATATTATATATATATTATATATTATATATATAAATAATAATATAATATCTATATATATACTATAATTTACAAATGAGTTTATGTAATGAGTGAAAAGGATAAACCCAAAAATAATCAATATGACCAGAAGGTGATGGTGTTGCAATGCAAATATGTCATAGAAAAGGGATAAAAATAGTGACGGAAGCGAGTATAGAATAGAAACGTTTGAAAACAAATCATTAACTTCTTCAGGAAGATTTTATTTTTTACTTGATTCTGTTGAAAGTGGAAATATCATTTTTCATTAGTAATTTTTACTTGTGGAAATTTACAAAGAAACATATAATTATAATTATGTAATTGTTTATTGTAGATATTTGCTAAGAAAAAAGAATTCGTCTTGTAAGTTTCCATAATATCATTTGAAGAAATGGTATAGAGTCGCTATGTCCTATATTTAAGTATGAAAATAATGAATTGCCAACAATCTGGAGAGAATCCATTATCGTTCATATTTGCAAAAATGAATGTGCATCCCACATAAATAAAATAGAGCAACTGTGCTTTATAACTCATACACATATATTAATGGCAACTATGTTAATTATAAATAAAAGAGGGAAATATATTGCTGCAACTGAAAAGAATTGTTTTAAGAGAATAGCTGATCATATGCTGACATTATGAAACTAAATGAAAAATATGAAAAAATAGGTCAGGAATATTAAATGCCCATTGATAGAAATATGTCCTTCCTCATCTTTATAAACCAAATTAACGTTTGCATAAGAAATATTTAGTGTTAGCTTGATAGTTTGATACTTCTCCAATAAGTCTAATTTCTGACCACCTGGTATATCATGTAATTTTGTCAGTTCCTCAAACTGGTAATATCGATAGCATTTATGAAATAGTAGCAAACATATAAGCCATACATTAAATTGAAATTAAATATGAGGTATAATGATAAAATCATTCAAACTAATGGATCGGATATAGAACTTTGTAAGAATAATGTTGCAATTGAAGGAGTTCAGATAAAACTGAATTGACTATGAAACATTAAAATAACCACGTTTAAAGATATTGAGTAGAGTTGTAACGTAAATACACTTTTTTTAATAAATGTTATAGCACCAACTTGTATTTTTCTTTCAAGAATTCGGTTGTCTGTTACTATGAAACGCTTATTTTATTTTATACTTTAACTTTCTTTAATTTTTTTTTTTTATTATTATTTATACAAAAACCTTGTTCACTGTTTAATTTTTTGTAATTAAAAAACATGGTTGTTTCTACCTTAAACTATAACTCAATAAGGCAGTAGCACAAATAGCCCCAGAGGCCCCCTCCCCTCACCCTGGCTATGCGCCTTTGTCCTTTACTGCTTTATTGCCTTGACTGTGGGGCTTTACCGTTTCAAGTCCTATCCGAAACATACATTCTGGTGGAAAAATAATTCATTACACTTTGGAATAATATAATATATATAATATAATTATATATATATATTTATATAATATATATATTATATATATATATATAATTATATAATATATATATTATATATATTATATATATATAATAATATATATATATAATATATATATATACATATTCCAATAGGAATACATTTAAACGTCCGAACATTTGAAGATATTGACGTGTAAATTTATGTTCCGTAGTCCTGCACTACTGTCTTGTATCAGGTCCTACAGGATGTGGGGAAAACCTTTCTGTTATTAAAAATTTTAAAATGATGAAAATTTTTGAACAAGAACCAGTAAAAATTAATATATCGCCCTACAGTGTTGTTATCAGGAAAAATTTGCAGGAATTAAAGATGTGGATGTCAGTTTCATGAAGGAATCTACGACATCAAATCGTTGGATAATGTGAATGGTCATCAGAATTGAAAGGAATTCCTATTTTTAAGCACAAGTTGAATGAAAAAATAGCTGAAGACTTATTACTGGTATTTTCCCATCATTTTAAAAAATATCATCGTATTTTTCATCAACCGCAGAACATTTTTTATCAGAATAGAGATATTGAAGAGATGATATCTTTTAAACAGCCCAATATCTATACTCTTCGGGAGCAGAAGAGATATGAATCAATCATGGATTAGCCTCGCAAATTTTCCATCACAGCGTAAATTTCTTCTTAAACGGTATATAAAGGAAGTTAATCTATTCCATACGGTTACTAATGTGTGAACTTCACCTCAAAAACACGGTATAGGAGTTTTGCTCGCGTACTAACATTTGGCCATACGAAAATTAAAACTGTATCTCATACCTGAATAATGAGTACCTAGTTGTTAAATATAGGTTTACCTCTATAAAAAAATTTAAAAAACTGAAAACAGTCTGAAAAACGTAAAACATAATGCTGTAAGATGAAAATCATCCACCGTGTTATGCGAAGGTCTGCCTTAAATTTTATAAAAGGAAATGTTCTTTAAACAAGCCTCAGAAGGGAGCTTCGCCGTCACAGAAGCATCATTAAAAAACTGTCTCGTAAATATAAAAAATACTGAAAAAGTAAAAAGAAGTACTGCAGAAAGGACGTGTGGAGTGTTCCTACCTACTTTTTTTCCGTCATAGGCTCCTTTTAAAAACTAAGTGGATATGCAGAATAATGAAAGAAGAACTGGCACTGACACCATTATAGTGGAGTATGAGGAAAATGAAGTATAATAATAATACTACACATCTGATGCAAAGCATACAACAAATCAGTTCATCTTGCTAAAATGCACCAGGCCTCAGATCCATATACCAGCCTATACCAAGACAGCACTCTTCGACAACGCGAAACGCGTACCTTCATCCAACAACTTCATCAACAAATCAGTAGCAACACCAGAGTTCCATCATAATCCAGACATGAGTTCAGGACCATATCTTGAGCAACCTAGTCCCAAAGTTTATATTGACCCTAAAGCTTGAACAGATAACAATTATGAGAGAGAAGTGCCTTAGGATATTAAATGTCAGACCATTAACATTCATGAAAAAACGCGCCTTATATTCAAGAAGCCATACAGAAATTAAAAGATCTTAAAAAACTTACATCTATATGCCTCAATAAGTAAGTCAATCCCGGATGATTCAACTACACCTGCCCAGATACAATTATAAAAACGAAATACTTTTAAAAAAATATCCTGAAGAAGCTCACTTACCAAAAATAGGTCGCAAAGCGGACTAGCTTTATTATAATATTTTAAAAGCATTTCAATTATCATGGAATGAATTAAGACAAATCATTATCGATAATGACAATACTTGGCTCAAATATTGTTGACTTGATAGCAGATCCTCACGTGATTGGAAGAAAGGTGCTGTTGCAGGATGGAGTCCACTCCAGTCAAACAAAGAACTTTCAGACATATTACAACTTCCCTCCAAACTATTAATCTGTAAATACACGAAAGATTTAGCAGAACTTAGATGGATTATCCCCTAAGATTGCCATCAGACCAGATACAAGTCCTGCAGTACCTCTTAGCGCTTCAGAAAATTAAGCTGTGTACACAGAGGGAAGAATAGAAATAAAATCCATTACAGTAACCTAAATGGAATTACAGTACGTAAATTATAATATATATATATATATTCTATTATATATATATATCATAGATATTATATATATATATATAATATATATATACGTATATATATATATATTATATAGATATATCTACTATGATATATATATATAATGTGTGTTTATTTATTTGAAATGCCTATGATTAAATAAAAATACACCAATTTCATAGAATAATTATCAATTTTAGTAACTATAATATATTATATATATATTCCGGTAATAATAAATATTAATTTATATAATATATATATTATATATAATATATATAAATATATATATATATATGTCATATAATATTATACTTTATATAGTTACACCTTACTAAGTATACTTTTATATACCTACTATAATATGCCCTTCGATTGATATTTTGGTGACAACTGAAAAAAAAAAATATATATATATATATATATATAAATTATGATATAGATATAATATATATTATTATATATAGTTTTATATTAAACTGTATATAGATTTATATATATAATATAATTATTATAATATATAGATATATATATATTATATATATAGATATATCATAAACAAATAAAAAAAAGGATAAGGAGGCAAAGGGGATTACAAAGAAGGGCTTGACTAAGTAGAGAGATGAGATAGGTGGTTATATTTTGGGTTTGTTATTTTTTCTTTTTTTTTTTTTTTTAGAAAAAAAGTCTATGAGCTTTTTTGCAATTCTTTGCGTCTCAATATTAATAAGTATATCTATATATATATATATATATAATAATACAGATCTCTATTTACTTATTTATTTTAAACTTTTAATAAAAGCCTAAACGACAATAGTATCCTTTAATGTGTCAGTACTTATACATACATTGGAAAAGCACGTCGAGCGAAGGATTGATAAAGTATTGACTTTCAACTGAGAGACCAAATAAGCTTAGTTTGGAGGGTTCACTAGGTTCGCTGCAAAGTTTAGAGAAGCGAAGATGAATTAAGAGTTGAAAGAATATTATAGCGTGCCGTGAAGAGTGCTTGTTACAGTCTACATAAAACCTGTCCGTCCGAAATTGACTTCCCTACCCGGTACAACCATAGCCCTTACCATACTACGATATTGTTTGGCAGAGTTAGATTTAACGAAATGATTTAAATATCCACGTTCTTTAAACTGAAGAGGGTGTTCAAAATATACTTTCTTACTCAATCATCGCCGTTAATACTTAGATACTTATGGTTAAAAAGCTGTAAAAGAATAAAAAATCAGATACCAGTGGCGGGAGGCGACCTTGCAGTGAAGAGAAATTATACAGGGATGATGATAATACTCCAATAACCTGATTGCAACGGATAGCGGTCCGCAATGCTCGAGTTTCAATACAAACGGGTAGAGAGTTTTCAAAGCGCGAACAATAGTTAACTCTGACAATGAATATACCACTATAGAACGATACTACCCCTTGATATCATTACTCCTTTTTATGCGAGCGATGTCAATGAAGATGCCCTAATTGTGAGAAAAGAGTCGTAACAGCGTACGACCTTACGAAGGAGGGGAAAGCAGCTATTGCTATACTGTTCAGAAGTAAAATGCTTACTAAAGTAGGATGAAGCACTATTCTAAAAGGTGAGTAATGACCCACCTTTAGGCCCGTCACGTGAGATGATCCAATTAGCCTCTTTCTGGTACAGATAGGAATATCCTCTGGTCAAAGGATCTTTATAAAAGAAACACCACTCCTTAGGGAAAAGGGACATCCAAGGACGACCAATCGCCAGGATCCGAGTCGTGCGAATGGCCAAAACACGAGGGAGAGAGCTGTACAAGGAGGGATGTAGAAAGCACCCGTCCGAGGGATCAGATAAAAGTGAATGAGAAGTATCCCTCAGAGGGATGTGGGAAGGGAGCCCGCGGGAGCCAAGGGAAGTGGTAACTGTAGATTGCTGATTGAACAGCCGTGTTTACGCAAGGATTATGAAGACATCAAGCGGAGCAGGCCAGGAATAGTGGTGCGTATGAGAGGGGAGCACAGGAAAATTTCTAAATAGGGTACGAAGGAATGACGTACTAACTGAAGAATCTCTCCTCGAAGTTGAGGGCCTGACAGCTGCCGGAGGATAAAGCCCATACTTCTCAAAAGAGCTCTAGATGGCAGCACCATGGTCCACAATAAAAAGAGTGAGGAACTGTTGGCTCCCTAGGTATATACACCGAGGAGAGAAGAACTATAGCACTACACAATATCTTATATGTGCCAGGAGAGGTATCTAATACCTGTGTGAGGTAGAGTGAGTAGGTCCCAGAAGAGCAGAGCCATAGCCACCATAGAAATTAGAAGAGAGAGGTCCCTCCAGCATAGAAGGTGTAGGAGGCCCTCCACAGAAGATAGTAAACAGAGGAGTTTGAATACTTGGCCGCGTGAAGATGGAGCCGGCTGTGGCCTACCCTAACAGTTTAGAAATTCCTATCGAAGGTAGAAAGCAATAGGGTGAAAATGTCACGTGAGAACAGTTATAAAGACACTCGATTGAATTCCTACATCCATGCGAGAAATCCTGGACTATGGAGGAAGCCGTAGTGTTTGAGGCCGCGATTTCTAGGTATTCCAGCGCTACGTGCTGCAGCTATGGCTTCGAGGCATCGTGTGTAGCCCTGCTACCGAGTGCGTGTGTGAGACATCACCCCAGCAGATTGTAATTCCACCGAGTTGTGTAAAGAACGTGATTGAAAGCCCGAGATTTAGAGTGAGGCCCCGGGTTGTAAACAGTGTTCAGAGGGATCTCTAGGACGGAGAGATCTCTCGATTACTGATGAAGCCGCCCGGGTGAGGGCAGGACTAGGTGAGGCTTCAAGATGATTGAGTGTGAGGAGCAGTCGCAAGGATGGAGTAAGAAAGATCCGTTCCCTTCATCACAGCACGCTGGGGGAAGCGCCTGGCAGGTATGGCCGGACTACATGGGGATTGTCCACTGGACACGTGTGTGTGCGAATTTACCGTACATGAAGTCTGAGTGATGTAGAGAACAGTAGAGGAAAGAAGAACGCACGAGTGGGCACGTCATTCTAAGAAGAGAAGAAGGCAGACGCCCTGTGTGATGTGCAATTACCAAAGGTTGCGGGAAGAGCAATCTGTACATGTATTGGGAGAGAATGGACGATTGTGGAGTTAAAATTACTGAGGGAGTAGCTGCATAAGCGCGTTCAATTGCGCATGATCAGTCTCACGGTAGATGTACCTCTTGAGATTGACAACGCGCGATGTTATTCGCTCGTAAGTAAGAGAGAGCGTCTGATGGGTAAAAGCAGCCGTGTAAGTCAAATATTTATAGCAAATGCTAGTGTTTAAGTAAGAGGACCCGGGTCCGCGCGGCCGCGCGGTTGAAGGACAGAGCGCTGTGTGTAGTCTAGGTATATCACGTGTATAGAGCACGCCTCGATAGAGCGATGAGAAATAATGATTGTGTAGAGAGGAATCCCCTTGAAGTGTGTGTATGACTGCCGCTTAAAGCACGGTGCAGATTTGGTGGTTCTGTCGGAGGGCCTAGGAAGTAGTGCCCTCGGAGCACCTCCTCGAGGCTTCAGTAATGTTGAGATGATCGACGAAAGTAGGGAAGTCCCCTGGGCTAAGCGGTGGTAGAAGAGCCACTCGTGCTAGCTGTTCAAAGGTAGAACACTGGCTATGTGGTATGATAATAGCCACCTGTTCGTCTGCATGCGCTCCGGCAGAGGAGCCCAAACAGTGCATGTTAAGTCGGAACTCGAGAGGGGCTCCTATCGTCTCAGATGTTTATGATATTCAGGTTCACATTGCGCAAGATGGTTTACAAAGATTTCATCCGGACTGGCGTTTAAGGACCGTCTTGGTGGATGCCACGATCCAGTGGAACCTGGCGTGCAATGCCATAGTAGACAGAGTGATAAGGATCTCGACTCTATTATGGGGAAAGCCCACTCATATACTCTGTATAAGGCCCACCTGTTGATTCAAGCAGTGCCCGTGGTTCATTTTCACTAAAAAAGGGGACAACGGTTTAGTACTCTATTTTGGCGCCCTTAGGACCTCGGTTCAGATATGACACTTAGACGCTCCCTCTCAGTGATCCGTCACGAGATTCTAGCGAGGAGGTCTGTGCGAGAGACGAGCTTGCTAGGTAGTCAGATGTCGTAAGGGGCCGTAGAAGCGGGGTAAAACGCCGGTCGAGTCACAATTGGCAGGGCAGGACGGAGGTACGACCCGTTATTGTGGTTCAACGAGAGTAGTCCCGAGTATTAGTGAGAGAGTAACGACCCGCAGTCAGCAGCTACGAATATGAACTGTGAATAACATGATGGAACTGCTCTATTGTTTTTCATAGCAGAGTGCTGTGTATGGAGTTAAATACGAGCGCTGGCTACGGTCACCGAGAAATCTTCGCAAGCTGTAGGATTATGACCTTGTGATATCCCCAGAACTTCTGTAGGGTGAAATAGAGGGCAATAGTGGAGGTGTAGTGTATGATTTATATATATAAAGTGATGTGAGTTAGTTAGTATTTATTCATTCATGTACCTTACTCTCCCTAGTTATTGTAAAGAATAATGGACTGAATAAGATCAGCTCTATCGTTAAACTAATTGTAAATATAACGGCAAATAATAGGAGCGTCATTTCGTTGGAACAAAAATTAACAAAAGAGTGGAATGAACTTACTTCTTGTTTCTTTAACTAAATTATGGAGAAGTTCAATGCCTCTAATTATAGAAGAAATGAGGAGGTGATATATAGGTTAGAAAAGCTATTACGAGATCAGAGATATGCATACGTTACAAGATATAGTCACAACAGGAGCTAATACCCTACGCAAATCCTAAAAAGACGGTAAATTACAGATAAATGTTTTAGCAGATGAGATGTTTGGATTAGATTGTATAATAGCGGTCAAAAATTAAGACGCAAGAATGACGTAAGTCAGGATTAAAAAACGTATGAAAATAATGTGTTAAGAAAGATAAGTCAAGAATATAAGAAGACCTCTTAAAGAAAAAATATGCAATGATTTGTATTTTGACTATTTAGATTACTAATTGGCATTCTATTATACAATAAAGCATCATCATACTGTGATCTTGAGAATGATAAAAAGAAATAGGATAAAAGTAAATTACATCTGAGATCCGCTCATATATTACGAGTCAGTACATTACCCCTACAACAATAATGCATAATTTTCCTCATCCTATCTATGACCAGACTGCTATTTATTAAGAGTTGAGGAACTGGATCCTTATACTCGATGATACCCCACCCAGATTTAGTGTAACGTGAAACAATTTCAAATAAAAATATCAAGTAGCAATACAAATACAGCCCTATACATTCATGAATTACGCAACACCGATGTCCCTCTCGAGTTCATATTACATGGTACTTCGGATCAGTAATTTTAAGGTATCCATCCAATCAGTGTCTAGATTTTATTATTATATCTTGAAAACGAATAACTGACTCAGAAGCCCGATAGGTACTAGACCTTCCATCATTAGTGCACGAGCTCACATAGTATATCAACAGAATTCACTAATTTTCTCTCTTTGCTTATACTCTTTTACTTTTAATCAGATTTGTAAGTGTTATCTTTTCAATAAGATTATATCAGCTAATCGTTAGGTGCATCAACGGGTGTGTGGTGATGGCCGCACCGGGGAGCCGAATTATGTCAACCTAGGAGGGAGGATGCCGTGGGGGATGAAGGAGAGGGAAAGGGCTGGGTAAAACGGTGTAGTATGTCGCCGAGAGCATGTGTACGGGTGTAGGCTGATACCCGGTGGTGATCCATCTGCCGACGCGGAGCAGCTCAGTTCGAATAAGCCTTACATGGATACGTGGTGCGAGGTCTCTGTCTAAGGCCGTCCGTGACTGCCGCCGGATGTGGCGTAATGCCGGGAGGTCGTCCTGGTTGGTATGAGGTCTCTCAAAGACGAAGGCCCTGCGAGCATGAATTCCGATGGTAAAGTGCTCGGTGTAAGAGCGCACACGAGAGTGTTATTATGACTAAGTTTAGCCGATGCAGTTATCTACGGTTGGTGTAGTCTCTTATATTTATTTTTATCATCGAAGGTTGTGGTAGATGGTCGTGTGAGTTTTAAGCGCATGGTTAGGGATCCTTGCGAGTTGGGGTAACTTTGCTTGTGTAAAATGCTCTGTGACTATCTTGTCATCTCTGGGTGCGTAGCTCAAATGAGAACACGGTAAGGCGACTCATATGGACCGTGACCGCCCCGCGGATGCACTCATACGAACCCAGTTGGTTTGAGATGGGAAAACGTGATCCGGCCGGCTGGAATTTTCGTCACTCTCAGTCCGTAGCCCTCCTTAATTCAAGGAGCTCAAGCGATAGGAGCGTGGAGACCCTGGTGGATACGTGCGCTGGTGTTCTAAGCGACGGGGGGGGACCGGCTACGGGGAATCCAAGATTACACGGCTGCTATTAGGAATGCCATGAATCAGGCGTAATACCCAACGGTGAAAGCCGAACGTAAGTAGTGAGGCAGTCCTGACTGGAGCTACGCGGCCTCGGGGTATGGTGTGACAGGCGGCCGGCTTGGAACCTCGGGAGTAGTGAGCGGGAGCCCCGACGAAAAGTGTGGCTGGAGTAGAAAAATAGAGGCCAGCCAGAGAATACTCACTCGCTACCCGGTATAAATAGTAGCCCTGATTAGGGAGAAGAAGGTGTGGAAGGAAGATCCCTATCGACCCGCAGAGAGCGATTATGCGAAATCGGAGATAAGACACAAGTGCCGATGCGTCCGGTGGGGAACAAAAACCGGTGGGGAGCGAGACCACGAGGGGGCCAGGGAGTAAGGATCCGGTACCCTGCAAGAGCCAGGAGAGAAGAGGCTCCAGGGGAAAGGGGGAGATCGAACCACTAAGAAGCACGCTTGTGATTAACGTGGTATGTAAACGGCGACAGGAGGGCTATTGATGAGCCGCCCTCGGGGGGCGGGGGCCCGAGGTAGTGGGAACCGGGTATTCGATAACCTGCGGAGCGGCCACACTGCGAACGAACGTTACGGGGGTGAGCATGGGAACGAGGATCTCTGTAGAGGTTACTGCCCATAACTCTTTAAATTTTAAAAGACATTCCTCTCGAAACAAATGCTAAGAAGATATTCTCGTTAGCCATGGGCCAGGTGAAAGGACGGGGAGACGCCTGCGATGGAGAGCCAGAGGGGCAACGAGGCTAGTACGTGTTGGCAAGGCGGGCGCCAAGCTTAGGATAAACCGTGAGAGGGATCGCTATAGTATAGATAGCGAGTGTGTAGTGCAGGCTGGCACTTATTCGTAGGGGAAGCGAAAGGGTATGGCGCGAGCGCGTTGTGTGTGCAGTTGGAGTATGCTATCACAAATCGAGTGGCAGCTCGGGTGATCACCTAAAGCAGATGATGTCCTAGTAATGCAGCGGCTTGGTGCAAGCCCCGAACGCTGGTACGGAGGAGAATCAGGTGGCGGCTTGTGGGCCGGGGGGAGTCGGACTAGTGGATTGAAAGCCCATTATGTTTTATGGAGGAGCGCGTGATGGCAGCGCGGAGTGGTATGTGCGACCACGACCTCTCTGATACGTTCCGACGTTTGAGCGTCCTGTGTGTGTTATGTCGACCGATTCGTAGCAAGAAATGCAGGCGACAGGAAGCGCGACAGTCTCTGTCAGTCGAGGCGATCATAAGGCGGGATTCCGCGAGGTGAAGTCGGATTCAGGCGACGCAGGACAGAGCGAGGCCATGTAGGAGCCGCAGTGGCATTGAGACCCAGGAAGGAAGGGTACTGGGACCCCTGCTAAGTGAACCAGAACTTCCAGGGATGACGTAAGCCTGTTAGAGTGGCAGTTTACTATGCGGTTGGAACTGTGCTACCGTGAGCAGCTCCCATCCTGCTAGCGACCGACCGAGCTGGTTGTGGCGAGGAGCTTAGTCGGTTAACTGGCTAAACTCATTATATAAAGACGGGGGAGTGAGACATTGTCTAAGACGCGAACGTCACTGCGGTGTGATCGCGTGTGGGGGAGGCCGGAGAGCCAGTCAGATGTGTGAGCGAGGTACCGGGGGAATGGCCCCTCCGTCTCCTTTGAAGTCGCCCGTATAGGAGCCAAACTTTGCTTTGATCAGAAATCCACGCCCCAAGATCAACCGGATTTGTTCGCGTCTGGGTTATTACCCTGGGAATCATCGCTCATACCGTCGTCAAGTTGAGAGCACCATTAGTACTCACGGCACGGTGGAGTAGCGACTTACAGGCAAATGATTTTATGTAGGATCTAATTAAAGATGTTAGCTAAACCAGAATGGTTATAAAAGAATAATAGTAGAATACTAGGTGGTGAATGTGGATCACACCGGACGACCCGATCTCTTCGTTAATTAATATCCCACTCACCCGTGGAAGATACCCTTCAAGGGCATAAAGCTAGTGATATATGATGGAAGAGTGAGGGATCGTGTGGTCAACACAGTGGA
This sequence comes from Trachelipus rathkii, assembly GCA_015478945.1. NCBI lineage: Eukaryota > Metazoa > Arthropoda > Malacostraca > Isopoda > Trachelipodidae > Trachelipus > Trachelipus rathkii. The sequence goes on along the minus strand of JABUQX010127025.1, from coordinate 1,665 downwards.
GGATCCCGTACCTCAGAGGTAAGTGTGGATCACTGGGGAGTCTAGTCTAAAGTGTGAAATTCCGACCCGACTTTGCAGGCTATCGTAGCCTCACTATATATATATATGACAATCAGGTAACCATGAGGAACGACCGATGAGTGTGGACATTTTACATGTTTAGTAGAAGTGTGAGTTAGGTCTATAAAAAAAATGGCATTGTTTCATCTGATTGATTCTTGGGATTTAAAATTTATATTGTAATATTAAATCAATTATTTGTTTTAATTTTAAATATTATAATTAATGTAAATAAATATAGAAAACTATGTCTTACCCTGTTCAGCCATCATACTCTAAATTAATCGTGCGTTATTGTATTTATTTCATTATATGTTATTTAAAAAATATTTTGTGATATTTAATAATTTGTATAAATATATTAATTTCACTTGCAGCTATTTATTTAAGTATGTCAATGTACTAAAGAAATAGCAATTTAAACTTAATTATGTAATAATAATGTCAATTAAAATTAGAAATAACTTGATTATTACTACCCTTTAAAACTATATGTAACTATATATATCATTTCTATTATCATCATATCAAATACCGAGCCTTTCTTCCACAGAAAATACCTATATATAAGTATAGTAGTATATATATTATATATAGTATTATATATATAAGGATATAGTATATATATATATATATATATATATATATAATAATATAGTATATTATTATAAGTTTAATATTATTAAGTATTAAATTATATGTTCAGAGTTGCTGAATGAAATCGAGAAAATTTCACAATGTAAATATATAATATAATAATAAGTTATTCATGTGGGCAAAATTTCATGAGGTTTACGTGACGTCGACGAAATTTTAAAAAGCGTTGCTGGTTACACGAAAGGTGAATTACTGTTGATGATTCAGGTTAGAGAACCAACCATAATAGTTGTTAACCATAGCAGTGGTGTTTGAATACATTTAAAAAGTATAGTATAGGGGACGTATAACTATATTCAAAGGGTGCGGTGTTATTCTTAAAAAACCTTAAGTATACACTGTGCAATTATGAATTTCAGATTTTTTCGAATTTAACGGCATCCTTACTCGTCCACGTGTCCATGCTATAAAATCTCCGTGGAGGGGGGGGGCATTGTATCATGACATTCTGATGATATCATGGGAGTGTGTATTATACAGGGGAATAAGAGCTCAGCTACGGCTAAGTAGTTAGAGCAGTGAGGGTAGAGAGCGCTGGAGGAGCCCAGCGGTGGAGCGCGGATGTCGAGAATTTACATAGCTAATGCGATAAGTGCCTAGGGGTATTAGCACATTGAGGAATGAGGACCCGGCGTTAATGGATTGAAATAGAAATATATTTGACATAACGAAAACAGACGGATAAAGAACTATAGCCGATGCCCCGGGTGAACGCACCTTGGGAGGCATATGAGTAGAAAAAGCTTCTCGACAAAGACAAGCAATGTGTTTTAAAAAGGAGCGACTTTATAGTCAATGTGATGGACCAGGCGGAGTTAAAATGAAGATACCAGACCCGAACCGCTATCCATCTTAAGATGGAAAGATTCCTCCCTCCAAAGATACGTTGAAGGTTTAAAAAGGACCAAATCGCGAAGAATCCGGTTGAGCCGGCATGAAGAATACCTC
>JABUQX010127024.1:60000-72814 GCA_015478945.1 Trachelipus rathkii | reverse complement strand
GGAAAGAAAAATTCAAAAATACAAAGACACAAAAGGACTTTGTTAAAACACAAAAAAGAAGTTCTTGAAAAAGAAGAGACATGGAAATTAGAAGAATACAATTAAAAGTTTCTTACTCGAACAACAAAAAGTTTTAAAGAAAAAAAAATTAAAAATAAATAAAATAAGTTTTTTAAAAACAAAAAGTATTGTAAAGAACAAAATAATATTAGCTAATGACTCAATACAAACACGTTTGTTCTAAAAACAAGAAAAGTTTTAAGCGAATAAAAGTTAAAAATAAACTAAACAAAACACATCGCCTATACTGATTTGTAAATGAATATTGTACCTATCACTTGGTAACCTGGTGTGTTCTGTATGCGTTGTTTAGTTACTTTACTGCTGTTTAAGTATCAAACTTTGTTAATGTTAGCAGTTGATTCGTGCTTAAGGTATGGTTAGGTTTTTCGGTGTATGTTATATTCTTGGTTTCAGGACTATGATATGTTAGCTTTGTTAAGGCAAAAAACTTTGTTACGTTTGGCCATATATGGTCGTTGATCAGTATGATAATTACAGAAGATGATGGATTAAATATTACAGTGTTAATGCAAAATAATAATGATATGTTAGAGATATGTTTGGAAAAACGTGTGAATAGGTTACGTTTTTGTATGCAACGGTAGTTACTTTTACTGTTTGTTAAGTATGGAAAAACTTGTTTAATGTTAGCGATTTATTCATGCATAAGGTTATGTTAGGTTTTGTCGTTGATATATTATTATCCTTAGGTCGAGGGTATGATATGTTAGGCTTTATTGATGGAAATCTTTGTAGCGTTAGCGTATTTTCGTTTTGTCAGTATGATACTTTAGGTATGGTTGATGGATGAATTTTATATTAAATGTTACTTATGTTCGCTGCAAAAAAAACATTGATATGTTAGAGATTATGCTTGACAAAAAGTTTGAATAAGTTACGTATTGTATGCACATGTTAGTTACTTTACGGTTGTTAAGTATGGAACTTTGTTTAATGGTTAGATGTTTATTCGATCATAAGGAATGTTAGGTTTTTTGATGTTATACATTATATTCCTAGTTCAGGCTATGAATATGTTAGCTTCATTGATGTGAAATCCTTTTGTTGCGTTAGCGTATTTTCGTGTGTCAGTATGATAATTAGGTATGGTGATGAAAATTTTTTAAATGTTACTTTGTTTAATCTGAAATAATAGTGATATGTTGGAAAAAATTGTGAGTTAGGTTACGTTCTGTATGCACCGTTAGTTACTTTCCTGTTTGTTAAAGTAATGGAACTTTGTTAATTGTTGGACTGCTTATTCGTGCATTAAGTGTGAGGTCCAGTGTGTGTACTATTATATTCGTTAGTTCAGGTGATGTTATGTTTGCTTTATTATTGTGAAAACTTTGTTACGTTAGCATATATTCATTGATTCATATGATAAATACACAAGATTGTGATAAATTTTGTAAAGTTACTATGTTAAGTAAAATATCAGTGATATGTTAAAGAAAAGTGGAAGCGTTTACGTTCGCGTGCCCCCAATCGTTACGTTACTTTACTTGTTGTTAAGTATGGAATCTTGTTAATGTTAGTAGTTTTATTTCAGTTTAAGAGTGTGTTAGGTTTGTGAATGTACATTGAACATTACGTAGTTCAGTTGATGCTATGTTTGCTTTTATTGATGTTAAAAAAACTTTGTTTACGTTAGCATATATATTCAAGTGATGAGTATAATAATCAGACAAGGTTATGATAAAAATTTTGTTAGTATTACAATTTACTCCATGGTTTAATGTAAATATATCTGGGGATTTGGATAATCGGTCAGGGAGCGGGGAGGCGGCTATAGGTGGTTCTGCATTTACTGATTTAACAGGCGATTAGGAGTAGAATTGGTAACTAAAAACGAAATTTCTTAAAGTTATAAATTATGAAAAGCGTAAAATTTTTTAGCAAAAACAAAATGTTTTACATATGAAAAACAAAAATAAATGGGAATAAGTTTTTGGTTGGTTATGTTTATACAAAATATAACATGAATCAATAGATCATAGATGGGGAGGGGTTCGATGCTGAGGAGGTTCTGGATGGTCAGGAGGCTTTGGAGGCTCAGGAGCTTCTGGAGGCTCTGGAGGCTCGTTTGATTTAATATAAAAAACGTAAATTTTTTTATTTATAAACTTAAAAAGAATAAAAAATGTTTAATTTTTAAAAAAAAAAAAAAAATTTAATTTTTTTTTTAAATTTTTTAAATTTTTTTAAAAAAAATTAAAAATTTAATTTTCTTTTTTAAATATTTTTTAAATTTTGTATTTTTTTTGTAAAAATTTTTTTTTATTTTTTTTTTATTTTTTTTTTTTTTTTTTTTTTTTTTTTTTTATCTATGAACATCATAACAAAGATGTATACCAAGTTTCGTCGTTTTATGTCAATATTGTAGGTTTAGGGGGCCAGAGACCCCCCCTTTGGGGTGTGTACGGCTATTTAACCCATATACAATGAAGATACCTTATATGAAGGGTATATACCGAGTTTCAGTTTTCTACGTTAATATTTAATGTTTGAGGGGCTAGCATCCCCCCATGGGGATGCATGGTCATGTAACCTCGTTAACATTGAGGTTACGTCACCATCTAACACCACTCCAAATTTTAATCCGATACGACAACTTTAACCTCTATAAATACATATCGGAGCCATAGGCTGAGCCGGAGCCGGAGCCGGAGCCTAAAAGTCGATTCCCTTCAAAAATCGATAGGCTCCTCTCGGTTATTTCACCTATATATTTATATATATATATATATATATATATATATCATATATATATATATATATATATATATATATATATATATATATATATATATATATATATTAGGCCTTTATGTCGTTTCAACGATTTTAATTTTTAATTACGTCCTCGATTTTAATGATAATGATAGGGGTTTAAATACTTGAAGTAAATTTTATATAAATTTTTTCTTATTAAATTTTGTGAGCTAAATCTTGAGTATTGTCATCAAGAATCTTATATGGGATTATTATACATAAGCATAATATAATTTCTAGATTATATTTTAATAAATAGGTGTAGTATTACGTCTAATTTATTTTTGTTTTCGTAGGATCTAAAAAGTATCGAAATAAAATGTGGCGGAATTGGAAATGTTTAATGCGTTGGGAGGAGTTCAGAGAAACCGAGATTACCTGGATGGAAAAAGCCGGGAGGGTCGGGATTCGCAGGTAAGATCCGTGTTGTTAAAAAGTTATCCGGACGCGTGATTAGCTTGTGAAAATACAGAGTATGTGCGTATATGTGTATTTTGTGGTGTATTCTCTGTACATACATCAGGATGATGGTTTCAGAATTACCCATTCTGTGAATAGCGATATATTCTGTTGACGACTCTCCAAATTTACTAACGGCTCAAGCATTTATATTTTTCTTTATATTTTCGTCGATTTTTATCATTTTACAGAGAGAGGATGTTCATTGTGCTGATTAAGTTTTGGAAAGCGCGACAAAACGTTCCTCACCTCTAACAGTTGCCCCTATAGTTGAAGAACCCGCAGTATATAGGTACCGCGAGCGTAAACTCTCTTCGTTCTAAATAATCAGATTTCCCTGAATGACCTAGACCCATCATCCATTTTTACGACATCGAATAAATGACGAACTCGCCTCATTTTTTTTAGGACACAACAATGAATAGCTAATCTTGCGGGTACGTCTAGGAAACCCGCCAACAGAGCGCAGCCGTATATCTGCGCTCAAAATAATACCTTGTCAGATCGACTCGCCTCAGGTGTGGAATAGAAGTATCTCCTTCTATAATAAATATCATTTCATCTTTAGAGGACAACTCCTTTGATAAATTTCGCTTGTTTGCTTACTTGATAGTCTTTAGTTGCGCGAAAAGAAAGCACATAGATTATATTTCACCAAGTTTTGATAAACCTTTCCATCCAATTTATAGGGTTATACTCTCTTTCGCTTGTTTTCCTGCTCATATTAGCGAAAAAGGGTGCAGGCTCCGAACTCCTTATTCAATTTGATAAATATTAATTCCCTACTTTTACCAAGTAAGTGAAATGCGAATTTCCCTTTCCCATCCTCTTACTGCTATATTCCCTCCAGCATTAGCCTTTATAATTATCCTACTAAGTCGAAGAAAGTCCAAAAGTCAAAGCACTTTGAGATCAGTGCTCTAATACGCCTTTTCGGCTCAAGAGAATTCTTCAGTTTCTCATCATGCAAAGTCAAATTTGCTTCTAAAACGTGTTAACATTTCCTCGTAGGCAATATAATTGGGTCCTTTGTCTTTACCGGATAATGGGTATAATGATAGTGATAAGTTTAGATTAAATAGATTGCAGTTTACGTGATAAAGACTTGAGGAGGCATATTATTGCATCGCGCTCGAGGATCGAGTGAGTGAGAAAGCCTTCCATAATAGTCGCACAATATTAACAGTAGGAAAGTGGCAAGAGAAATTAGGTGAACAAGCGTATTAGACGATGTTAGGAAAAATAGGTCGTTAGATAATGTTGGGTTTATCTTTATACCAAGTCGGATTAGGGATCTACTATAATTATTTTACTTATCATATTAATATATTAATTATATATCACATATATACTAATACAAATATAAATCTTAACTATAGCATATTAAAATAGAGATATTATGTGGAATATAGAATAGTCATAGTGTATTACTATAATATTAATATATATATACTATATTTAATAATAATAATATTCTGATATTAAGATATAATCTTCTATAGCGCTAATATGACTATATTAAATCATTATATAATAACTATGTACTATTATATACTATATTAATTAATCATTATATATCCCTCGATAGGACTAATTGTAATAGGAATGGAATGAAATTCTCCTTACTAACCTGCTATTAATCTCCTGCGCTAGTCTCGTATAAGAATGTGCGACTTGTTATTATGAGAAAACCGCTAGTGTTAATAGCTTCGGTCAGTATGGGTGCGTCGCGTAACTCCAGCGTCTAATTTTAAATTGTTCCACATGGAATAAGAATATGACAATCGCATATGCATTGCTCTCGATTGCATTATTATTGTCACGCACTATCATCCCCACGCATTGAGTACTCATGGACATCCCAAGGTGGAGGTTTATTAAATTAGGTAATGGAAATGATGGATAATATATATAAATCAAGTATAATTATATATATATAATATATATATATATTAAATATAATATACTATATTATATATTATATATATATAATATTAATTATTTATATAATTATTATATATATATATATATATATTATATATATATTAATATATTATTAATTTATATATTATATATATTTAATTATAATATATATTAATATATCTTAATATTATTATATAATTTATATATTATACTATATTATATATATATATTAATATATATAATATATTAATATAAATTATATGTATATTATTATATTATATATATATTATATATATATTATTAATATATATATATTTTATTAATATATTTAATATATTATAATATTATCATATAATATATAAGTATTATAATATATATATATATAATATTCGATCATATATTATAATATATTATATTATATATATACTAATATAATATTATATATTAATATAAATAATATTAATAATATATATATATATATTATATATATATATATATATATATATATATATATATATATATATAGGTTGTGATAATTATATAATTTAATAATAATTTCGGAAAAGTGAAATTCTAAGATATCCTTTCACGTGGGAACCAATTTAATTAGCCAGGTCTCATCTCATCAAAACTCCTCTGGAGTATGCTATTATCAAAATATATAACTAAATATAAATATTAGTTTTTATAAAGTCTAAAATATATATAATATACACCCATAGAACTTTACCACAATAAATGATAAATAACATACTTGTTGAAATAAACATTTACATCTTACTCCTCCCATCCCAGGCCCCTCTACCTTCTTAATTTTTATAGTCTTATTTTCAATTATATTGCAAATTCTTAATTCCTAATACGTAAGACTTAAATATAAATAGTTATTCTTTATAATTATAGTAATTTTTAATAGAATAATTGTGGCAAATCTAGAATATTATTTAAAATTCCTTATAGGTCTTTTCTTTACATAAGCGTTTTAAGTTCACAGGGATGGCAATTTTGGTGAGATTTTTATTTGTATTTTTTTTAATAAAAATTAAATCAATTTGTGATTTTTTTTGATTTTTTTGATAATTTATATGACTTTTTTGCGATTTGTAAACGTCACAGTTGAAATTATTTAAATATTTGCCAAGTATAATTACAAATTATATATATTAATATATATCGCGTGACTCAGTTTTAACGAATCTGATAAATAAAAATAGAAAAAATAATAATAAAAATAAATATATAAATAATCAAATAAAAATTGATTTTTTAAAAAAAAACAAAAAAATCACAAATATTTGCCATATACCCCTTTAGTTATATTTAACGCGACGCTTTTCTGATTACTGCTACTTAACATGATAAATATTGCTGTGCTCTCAAAAAAAAGTCGCATATCTCCTCTCCGCGCTCCTTCCCTCGAGAGATAGAAGGGACCTAATGAAAAAAAATTAATGAAATTTAAGGAGTACTTATATAATGTTTGGAGAGAATGGTTATATTTCTGTATATGTGTCTAATACTCAATTTAACCATCAATGAGAGACACATTATTTTGTTATATATAATAATTATATAGTTATATTTTATATTCTAGTTCTATTGTATAGAAATTATAAAAAATAAAGAGAAATTCCAGATATGAAGTGGTATCAACAACAGATACCATATCCTAGTATCATGATAAATAAAATAATGAAGGATAAGCTGGATAGGCCATAGGAGTATCAACATTCAGGATATTGTTATGTGAAATGTGTCTGAAGGTACTCAGTTATATATTTATAGTGAATTAACGGCTTATAGGATTCACCCCTCCCCATTTCTTTTTAATTATAAAAGACTCTATGGTATATGTTATGAAGGGCTTTCCTTTATATAAGTTGTTATTATTGTATTTTGGCTAGTGGGGGCTCTCTCTTGACTATATAGAAATAGACTTTTCACTTATATCAGATAGTGGCGCACATCGGCGATCTCCTATACATCTCTCTTATTAGCATTATTGTATGGATGTTGTAGAAATACCTTTAATTATAGTGATTTTTTTTGGTGCATAGGTGTTTTTTCATACGTTGCCTAATATCTGTAATATTGTTCAAATTAGAGCCCATCTTTAATTAATATTTCTTGTATTTGGAAGTATAAATGTTTGGTTCAATATAGATCTCTTACTCCTCTCTCGAAATCAAAGCAATTGGCTGACTGCCACAAGAAATATAATAAATTAGGCGACTATTTAAAACCTCCCAGAGTAAATTTATGAATATGTCCAATGTTTGACCCTATAAACGTTAGATGTTGTCCTTTGTGCAATTCTCACATAATTGCATACCCTAAGGGAAATAACAACAACAGATTCTTTCATAGATTTCACTGCTGCGTTCGTTACCATTGATGCTACAGCTTTTTAGTTTACATAATTAATTCTATAGGTATATCATCTATATACATTCTCTTACTCCTGTCAAGGATAAAGTGAATTAGGAAATAATGTAAAGAATTCCTATATATTACTAAAAATTATATCTATCCAAAGTTTATAGAAGTGAGTTAGCATATGACTAAAAATTCCATTGTATAGTTTACCTAGAAGTTTTGAAATCTTTTCGTTGCGCAAAACAATCTGGGGATTGTTCATGTTCATGTTCAGAATCATTGCGTGTAAATAAAAATTTTTACTGATCACCAGCTTTTGGTGTCAATTTTTAAAAATAAAGATTTGTCGCACAAGTTATCTAGATGGACTTTTAAATTGTATGCTTTCGAACCCAGAAATATTGTATATAGAAGGAAAAAAGAATGTCTGTGCAGACTACTTTCTTAGGCCAACCTTCATGCTACTTCGCATGTGTCAATAAATTTCTACTACAGGGATCATATATATTATTTATTTTTAAGGGACGTGATATAATGTTGTTCTTCTCTCGAGAGAACGCAGAAATAAATCTTACAATTCAAGAAATGAGATATAATGGGCTCCTAAATAATAAAAATAGAAACCTCAGAGGATCACACAGACCTATATATGGTCTTTTAGGAAAGGATAGAATTAATTATGACAAATCTGTGGCCCGAGCTAAAATTTAATCATATTACTACAAATACAAAAACTTATATTTGGGTCTTAACATTTACAATGGACAATTGACGATGTGCAAAACTACCCCTATACTATGCTATTAATATTGTCTGTGAATATAACCATCCTCCTCGGAAAAACGTACAAATCCTGGACTTCCTGGTAGTGGCTAATAAGATGTATGTTATGTCATTTATATGCGACTACATAATATTAAACAACCAGACAGTATAACCTTTATCAATAGTTTGGCTTAAACTACGAATTTCCTTTTTTCGCCAATTTTTGAGGGTGTTTTGACCAAAATGTGAACACTGCCAATGACTCATATCTCAGTTTCGTGGCAATTTCCTCTTCTGAAAAGCGTTGTTCTCACTATTGCTATTTTTCAACTCTTTATTGTAGAGTGTTAAAATAAATGTTTTGTCCAATAAATAAATCTTTTATTGGGACTTCGATGGAGTGGGAGGTGAAACATCCCTAAAGATATAGAGGTTGTGCTATTCACCTCCCAGACAAATTTTCTCCTAAATATTATATATAATAAAAATCTATAAAATAGTAACACTTCTCCTACGATAAAAGGTAAGATGAAGAGACAGCCAATTCCATAATACAGCTTGAACAAAAATTGGAAAGAATATCGATTTGATATTCGGTATAAAATTATATTTTATTATGCTCTCTCTCTAAAGACTCGACTGTTTAGTTACCACCTTTTCGGCTGGAATTTTATTTACAGTTCTTATTGTCATAAGTTAGTGGCAAGATCGAATCGCTAAAATTATCCGAAATTAGGTTTAGAGGCCTAATAAGAGTCTAAATAAAACTCAATGGCAAACGAGCGTTCCAAAATTTGTGGGGAAACCAAAAGTTTCATTTTATTGAAATATTGGATGTGAAATAGTGAATGCGAAATAATTTATTGGATCGAGGCTGTATGTATATTAAGTCACAGGTGGAAATAACGTCCCCCTTACAACTTCAACTAATTACTTGAAAATAGGTAGTAAGATAGTACTGTCAAACTTATCATCTCTCTCTATCTTCTCTTCTATCTCTCTTTCTCTCTATATATATATATTATATAATTATATATATTATATATAATATTATATATATAATAAATATATAATATATATAATATATAAATATAATAATATATAAATATTATAATAATATTATATATATAATATATATAATATATATATATATAATATATATAATATATATTTTAAATAATAATAATATACTATATATATATATTAATATATATATTTATATATATACCGGGGTATATATATATTCAATATTATTATATATATTATTATTAATATATATATATAATATATATATATATAATATATATATATTTAATATTATATATTATATTATATATATATATATATATATATTTATATATATATATAATATATATATATATATTAAAATTATTATATAATATATATTTATTATTATATATACTATTAATAATATTAATTATATATAATATATATTATATATTATATATTATTATATATATATATATATATATATATATATTAATATAATATATATATAATATATATGAATATATATATATATTAATATATATTAATATATATTATATATATATATTTATATAAATATGATAATATTATAATATATACATTAATATTATTATATATTATTATTATAATATTTATTAACTTATAATCATTAATTATAATATTATTATTAATATATATATATATATATATATAATATTATATATATATTTATATATAATATATACCTAGGTATTTATAAAATGCTAAAATTAATATATATATAAATATATATAATATATATAATATATGTATTTAATATATATTTAAATTAACCTACTCACTCTGTCTAGTGATAGCTCGTATTTTTTAAGTGAGATGAGTAGCAAAAATAAACAAAAGTGAGTAATATGAATTAAACTAACATACGATAATTCTCATCTTGTATCTCTATAATCTCAGTCCCAAATCCCTCTAATATTGGTATATCTAGCTCAGAATACATGCTTAATATAGTAATAAGATAAAAGATTGTAATACTAGACAGGGAAATAGTAATTTTAATATATGACAATTAGTTCCACAGATACAAACAGAAGTTAGTGATAGGAGGAGGTAAGTACACATAACGACCAAGCCTCTCGAGTTTTCCCATACTCAAACCATTACTCATGGGAGTGATAATAAAGACACTTACTATGTTGACGATGAAGATCAACCTCTCACCCGAGCCATATCACTGATACTTGCTATAATATTATACCTATAGAATTTTCGAATATAGTCATTAATCATCGATATATATATATACGTATAAGAGTGATAAAGATTTCAAGGGAGAGGGTGAGGTGCGAGATCCAGGTGGATATTTGTCCTTAATTTATAAATGTTGTATTACACCCGGTTATATAAATGTAAATATATATAATATATATTAATATTTATATATATATATATATATATATTAATATATTATAATTATATATATATTATTAATTATATATATATAATATTATATATATATAATATTAATTAATATTAATATATATATATATTATACTATTTATATATTATATAAATATAATATATAATTATATAAATATATATATTATATATAGTATATATATATATATAATAATATATATATGCTTCACATTAACATAATGGCGGATTATAAATAATCCTATACTCATATAATAACTTACGTAAGTAACTGAGCTGAGAAGAAAAATAAAGCACGTCACAATCTTGACAGAATATATCCTGCTCAAATAACTTCTTCCAAGTGACCATACGTTTAGCTAAACTACGGTATATATGTGTAACATATGCCGTTTAGGATATATAAACTAGATTAGATAGTTTTATGTTTCTCAGTTATCCATAAATTAATTTGTAGGAAATTAAGGAAACTGGTGAAGGTTATGAGTTTTTGTGAGTAAGGAAATAGAATTGTAATAGAAGTTGAGTTTTTAAAAGATAGTACTGAATTTCACAAGATTAGCGTATAACCCCCACATAAAGAATATAATTACCCTGTCCTATAATCTTCTCTCAAAGATAAAGATAATTGAATAGAAAGCTAAAATGATAAATAGTCAATTTTCTAATAGTTCCCAAAGAGTGTGAATCAGATTTTAGATAATTGAGAGTGGTGACTATAAAGAATGGAAGAGTGAGTTATATCGTTTAGTAATGATAATATTAAATGAAACAGAGTTATAAGTAAATAGTATGGCAGCGTGAATGGAAGGATTCAGTTTGTAATGAAAAGTAGGAATAAAGTTTGAGAGATAGTAGCTGAATCACTTGAGGTAAACATTCAAAATTTAAAAAGGTAAGGAGTAAATAATGGATACTCGCTCAATCAGCCAAAGATCATTAAGTGTAGATAACGATATCTTGCAAGAAAAGATAATATAGTAGAGGAATAACCATTTGAGGTAATAAGATGAGGTCATTAGTGAACAGTAGGGACGCTTGCAAACCGTGATTATTATGTATTAAACTAATTCACCACACAAATTGAGATATCTCCCATAAGCTTACCCTAAGGGTACAGTATAAAGACAGTAAATCTCAGTTAATAAGATAGTATATATATATAGATAGTATGTCACCAGTGAGACCTCCGATAGTTGCCGAAATGACCATACTGTAGATGTCTTAAAAAGATATAGGGAATGAGATTCCTAAACATGAATTTCACAGGAGATGATTATACAGTTAGGATGTGAGTTTTCAAAGATTTTATTAAACAGTAGTAACAAGTTTTTAAGTAAGGCTATGGATACTCTAGGTTAATATATTTAAGAAGGATTCAGAGCTGACTACCTCTTCAGGATCGTATATATTATATAAGAGGTTGACAACATTATCATATATAGTACAATCAAAAACTGAAAGGATAATATTAGTAATTTATATATGCTAATATAGATTAGTATATTAGATATTGATAACGATATAATATAGCAGTACGCCAGCCCTCAGAAAACATCAAACTTCACTACAGTATGAATTGGCGAAGAAGTGAGTAAGCCCCTTTAAGGTATAACACTAGATTTCCTAATAGTTATCAATATATACTTAAGTGATCTAATAGCACTACGTATTCAATGAATTATTAATATATATATATATATATATTATATAATAATATAAGTATTATATATATATTAATATATATATATTAATATTAATATTAATATTAATATATATATATATTTATATATATATATATATATATATATATATATAGATATTAATATTAATAATTATATAATATATATATATATACCGTGATATAATATGTATAAATATATAATATATTATACATGAAATTTTAAAGCCTTTTTCTTTGCTTGATGTCATATTATATATAATTTAATTAATACTTTCAATGAAGCTAAATTATCTGTGCATACTTAGACTCACAATTTTAACACTTGAAAGGTATATAAGTTAA
>JABUQX010127024.1:0-52500 GCA_015478945.1 Trachelipus rathkii | reverse complement strand
ATTTTTGCAAGATGTAAAATAAATAGGAAGATGGGAGATTTATATACAATATAACAAATAGTATTAAAAAAAGCATATAATTGAATAACTTTATATTAACGAACAAATAAAATTTATATATAATACCGATTATATATATAAATTATGATTTAAGTTTGTAAAATATCGGAACAAATATTTTCAAATAGCAAGTCACACCGTCTTTTTCGTTTTCTTTTATTTCTTTTTCTAAAAGACAATATTTTTAATGCTAAACTCACTTATTTTGGACACTACTTAATTATTATATAACACTTTCAAACCAGGGTTGGGGATTTTTTGGATTTTTTGAGAAAAAAATCAATTTTTGATTTTTTGGATTTTTAGGATTTTTTGGATTTTTTGAGAATCGTGACGTCACGCGAAATATAATTTATAAACAAAAATTTTTTTTAAGTTCGATTAAGTATTATTTTTAACCCTAGGCCCTATATCCGAGTTCAAAATCTTAAAATAGGGCTTATAGTCTATGACACAATGAAACCGCAACACTAAAAATTGTTATTTGTAATAATGATAATATATTACATCAGAAATAAAAGAAACATGTTTGAAACATGATCTTTTGTTGACATTTTTATAATGCAGAAATTTGAAACAGAGTAGCCTTGCTATGATATTATTATTCTAATTTTTTATTTCTAATGAAATTAAATCACTTAAATATCCAAAAAAATTAAAAAATATATATAAGCAATTTTCAAAAAAAAAAATCATGATTTTTTGGAGCAAAAAATCAAGTGAAAAAATCAATTGAAAAAATCAATTGATTTTTTCCGTGCCATCCCTGTTTTAAACTCAATTATTTTGATCTATATAAGTAATTATTTAATTCAAATCACTTGTTCACCTTGCTTACTGCATATATATATATATATATATATATATATAATAATATATATAGATATATACATATATATAGATATATATTCTATATATATATATATATATATATATATATATATATATATATATATATATATATATATATATATATATATATATATATATATATATATATATATATATAGTATAATTGATAATGTACATCAGGGAAACGCCAGATGTCAGCTTTTGCAGATATGGACGTAAATGCAGATTTAAAGATATACATATTTTTATTCCATATTGTGTACTAGAGAAGGGCAGAATGTCAATATTTGCAAATACGAGTTCAAGCAAGTGCGGATAGATTTATTTACTTGCATACATTTATTCTGTTATGCATATTAAGATAAAACCGGATGTCAGTGCATTTTCGAATACGTATGTAAATGCAGACTTGCAGATTTCCTTACATAATATCATAATATATACTGTGTATTAAGGAAGATCAGGATGTCAACCTGACGTTATTCAGATTCTATAATATATCTACCTAACTATAGCATTCTAATATATATCAATTATCTATAATATCAGCTTTTTCTGTTTTTAACTTGTTTTCATTATTAATTTTTTGTTTTAATTTAGCATACCACATATTCATATTCATCCAATTTTTCTATTGTTTTATTCATTCTTCAATTTATCTAAGCTTCCGTTATTGTATAGATGAAGAAATTCCTTCATTTTCGGTAACCTGTTGTATTACCACGTAGCACGTATAGTCGTATTGTATTTAACTATAGCGGGAGCCAGACCATCAGCTGTGTTTTTCTGTCATCTCGCGAATATTCAAGAATGTTTAGAGATTTCAAAGTTTCTCACAATGTACGACGTGACTCAGGGGTTGACGTCACTGTAATTCATTCTCAAGGTAAGTTTACAACTTGACTTAAGACACTCGCTAACTGTTATGACACTTTTTCTGATTAGACCCAACAAATTAACTAACTCCACCATATATCTTTCCCCCTTTCAACACTCACCTTCAATTACTCACTAATCTCCCCTAAATCCTCTCTTACATCTTAAACCCTTCTCGTCTCCCTTCTATCTCCATTTTTTTACTCTGATTTGCTTTTAGGTTTGATCCACTACCTTATCTGCGGTTCACTCCCCCTTCCTTCCGCTTCTCTCTATCTTATTTAGTTCTCTCTCATCTACCTTATTGGTTTGTATTCTTGTTCGCTTGTCTTACATTGTTAGATATTGATGACGCGTAGCCATATACCTCACACTTTATGATGAACCTCGATGACGTTCACTGATTTCTAGTTTTTGCTGTTGTTCGAGGTGCTAGATAATATATATACCTATATTATTAATACCTTTACTTCTTATAATTATTATTTTTATCTACTCCTATAAATACTTACTCACTTATTACTATTATTAAATGAAAAATTACTATCTATACTGATATATATACAGTCTATACCATCATAACTGTATCTACTTTCACTACCTCTTATACTTACCTATACTTATACTATTTTAATCATCCATACCTTTATAATTATATCCTCTATACCCTCCTTCCTTTCCCTTTCCGTTAGATTACTTTCATTGATCCGTATTCTATTATATATACTATTGTATATATATATATTACCTTATTCAGGCACTTATCTATAAAAGGAAGTTTACATATACATTCAATGAATTAATATCGACAATTCGTCGCAAATCTGCTATACTGCAGCCCCAGCCAGTGTCAACGTGTTTATGCTAAACTCAATAGAAACATTGCGAAAAGTCTCCATAAAGTCTTGTCTTGTTTTTATCCTGAATAAAAATTGAAAAAAGTTGAAAAGTATTTTTTTATACTATTTTTAACTGTTAGCTCTTTTTTGCTAAAGAACAAATGTTTGCCTGCAGTTTGCCAATTTTGAATTTTTGACGTTGAGAGACCCTATCTCTCCAAAATTCTCTGCTATTTACTCTGGGTAATTCCTTAGTTAAAAAAACAAAAAAACTGGTCATTAACTAATCTATTGGCCAGAATAAGAGAAATTGAAAACTAATGAAAATAAAATCGATTAATCATTGTTGCGTTCGATATATCATCGGTTAACTTACCCGTTAAGGATAATAGTTAATAATAATATATACATGTGCTGGGATTACTACTATAGTATATTTTATATATATTATATCATATATATAGTATATATATATAATACTATATATTTGTATTATATTAATAGACTATATTTTAATATATATCATTCGTTAATATCTATCCATACATTTTTAACTACATACATTATATATTTGAATAAAATAAAAGAAATACTGCCTCTCTGGGATTGAAACCACCGCATGGTTTGAGATGAGCAATCTTATCCTCATGCTTTACCTACTTGATCCATCCTTCACAACCAAAAAAGTTAGATCAAGACAGTTTTAAAGCGACTCGAAACTCCGTCAAGGCGACTTACCAGTGTCCAGCCTGTTCCTTATCTCGTCGTTTCTATATTTTAGATGTTAATCATTGCATCATCGGAATTAATCAGTTTGTTCCCCTTCAAAGAGAACCCCTGATGGGAAGGTAAAGAAATATTGCCTTCAACTAAACCTGTGAACAGCCTCGTTAATTATCTTTGAAACAGATATCAGTCATGCAACTATTCATCTGCTTTTTTAAAGGTCACAATTATCTTTTCTTTGTTTTTGTTTTTATAACTGATAAACTGCGACATGCAATATTTATCATCTATAAATATAAGGAACGTGGGTAAGGACAGGCGGACACCTGGTGTTGTCGCCTTGACGGGAGCTCTGATTGCTTTAAACTGTTCTATGATTCTACTTTATATTGGGCTTGAGGAGGAGTGGCTCAGTCGTAGCATTGAGTATTATTGTTCTCATTGGCAACATAGCGGTGGTTCAAATCCCAGAGAAGACAGTTAATTTTTAACCTTCCCATTATATGTTTTTTTGTTTTTACAAACTTAAACACAATCGCGATTATTGTAATATTTTATACCGTATTATATTTAAGATATAGTTGGACTTTTACTAGTCTATTTATTTGTAAAAAGGATTTTATCCGATATAAATATTTGTACAGGTAAGTGTCGAACACTATTAAATATTTGTATATTGTTATTATATAATCTATTATCCTCATTAAAATTAATTAATAGTATTATTTATATTATATATATTTTATATTAATATATTATATTATATTATATTTTAATTATCTATTATATATATATATATAAATATATATTTAATTTATATATATTTAAATATATACTATATAATTATATCGTTCCGTTGCTTCTATTATTTGGGAAACGACATTTAATAAATAATAAATGAGCACCATAGTTCTGACATTCCCACCGTAAAATCTTTTTCTTATTCATTCCTCGTTCTTAATGCTCTTTATTTTACTGCTGTAAATAAAACTATAATAAGCATACAGTAGCTTAAACAGTAGCAAAAATTACAGTAATAATAAGAATAAATTATAATAGGTAATAGGAAATAATAATACCGTAATACTAATATAGATCGATAATAATAGTAAGTTTCTTAATGATAATGAATAATGTTAATAATAATATAATCAAATGTGGTGAAAACACAAACTTAAGACAGCGCAAACTAATGTAAATTAAAGATTTAACTAAAATTGACATTATAATATCATGGGATGCAAATAACAAAATATTGAGATGAATGGTGAAATAAATTCAGAATGAAACAAAACTAAGGGGGAAGGAAAAAAAAAAAAAAAAAAAAAAATATAAAAGAAATTAAAAAAAAAATGATATATAATAAAAACGATTGCTAAAAAATAATAAATAATCAGTTATAAATAATGTGATGTGTTCATTAATTCCCAATCATTAAATCGAATTATAAATATATAGACTAATATTAAGGTTCAATTCATAATGTCAGGCAGATTACATATAGTTAAATTAAAAATGATTCAAACATTACTTAATCAAGGTATTTTTCAAAGTGTTGAGCGAACCAGAAAATCGAAACTTCATATGGTAATTTATGGAGATTAAATGGACACTGTCCGTTTATTTAGACTAAGGCTATTGATTAATGCTATGAACAAAGATTCGCATTAATATGATAGGTTAAGGATTATTTAATCTGGTGTTGTGCTGAGTATATATTTGAAATGAGGAGTGATTTTAAGAAAGGGTGAATTATTAGTGTGAAGAAATGATCTCTGATGTGTGGAAGTGGGCTGGGGAACAGAGAAAAAGTTGTTAGTCACGATATAGAATTATCACCCGGTGCTGACGTTTCGATCCTAAACTGTAGTTGCCGTCAGGGTGCTACCCAACGTGTTATGGCTGCGCAAAGCCATCACAAGACTTTGTATAAGCGGACTAGAAGACTTAAGAGACGTGAGAGTTCTATCCTTAATGATTTAAAATAGAGTGAAATATGTTAATATCGACGTAAGTGAAGATGAAATTGATGTTGAGTTGGGGATATATATAGTTATATATTAGTTATTAATGATAATATAGTACATACATAGTTATATATAATTATATAAGATAGTAGTAATTATAATATATAATATATATAGTAGTATATATATTGATATTATTATTATTATAATATTAATATTTTATATTATATTACTAGTATATATATTTAAAATTAAATTAGTTTTAGCTTCAATTAGGTGCTCGAAATCCTGTGCACACTCTCGACTCATCTAATCGAAACGATATCTTGTAGCTTTAGACCCCTGAGCTAGAGGTGCCCCGATTCTGTACCACCGTATTTTAACTCAGGCTTTTCCCTTAAGAGACGTTTATCCAGCTCGGCCGATATTGTTACCTATTTGCTTCTTTCGAATCCGTTATTGCTTTTTTTTTTTATTTTGTGTTTTTTTTTTTTTTTTTTTTTTTTAACGGTTACCACCATACAAAATGACTATTTTTCTCTTTATGTCTAATATAGTATTATATATATTATTTGATTATATTATGTATGATAGGGATATAATAATATATATGTACTATATAATAATAGTATAGTATATATATAGTTATATACATATCTGAACATTATAATTATACTATTTAATTTTTAATTATAGTATATATTAGATATATGAAGTTTATCCTTCTATTACGTTTACTATCTTATACTTATTCTAGGTAATTATGTTATGGATCAGATCAAGTATTATACATTATATTACGTATATTATAGTTGTCCGATATTGATATAATTCTATTGTTCATTTATTGATATGGTTAGACGGAATAGAGATAATTAGAAAAGAGTGTGAATTCATAAGGCAGCAATAATATATATTATCCTATTATGTAAGAATAATTTCACATTATTTGTATATTACATTTTAGGTAGATAATCTTGAATTTTACCTTGAGTAGCATATGTAACGTTTTTATTTAATATCTGTCTTATGTAGTTATTTAGTGATCTTGTTCCATTTTTGGTATATGTATTTAGTTTGTAAGTTATATCAATACTTCCCTTATTGTCCTCCGTTCACTCATAGCATTGAAGTTCTATACCGTAGAAATTTCTCACAAATCCTGGCAGTATAATGTACATCTAAATGTCAGTTTTGGTGCTAAGATATTATTATTATTTAATAATGCCCAAGATTAATATATTGATATAGTGGTCCAAGAATACACCGAAAGTGCCAGGACCGAAACCTTACACAAACTAAAAACAATGACATAGGAAGATGCTGCATCAAATAATATATAATTAGAGTGACAGCTAATAGTATATTAATCTCAATATCAGGAGAAGCATTGTTACTACACACTCGAAAGATATGTTTAGTTATACAGATTAATATACGAAAAGACTATATTAACGCTTTGTAGTAAAAAACAGTTGTAATATATGGAGTTAAAAACCTGAGTGAAAACTCTAATACAAAGTTATAAATATAAATATAATACAAATTAACCACACTAACACAACGGGAAAGAAGAGGAATACGAGCCAGGAGATCCTTATTTAGACAAGAACGGCCCTCTCAGGTCAATTACAATAATTAATGTTGGATTTCGCATTTTTCAAAATAGATTCATACTCTTATCTTAACAGACTCTGTATTTTGAGATTAATTTCAAAAAGCTGTTACGTTTTTTTTTTTATTCACCATTGAAATATGTATGAAACCTGATTTTATTATTATTATTAGCTGTAAGAGAAAATGATACTCCCATGGATTACAATATTAATAATGAAATTTTTATTTTTCGTAGTCACCTGTCCAGAGTTAAAGGGATATCATATTTGGCACGCATTTCATCGGACGTGCGCGCCTTGGCATGATATATAGAGGAAAATGAGGGATGGCAAGACTGATAGCGCCGAATTAATTCAATAGATAGATAAAATATATGTAGGGTACCATAAAAAGTAGTTTCTATTCAAATATTTTTATTACTAATGTTCTATTATATATTATTTTACTTTTACATATTGTTTATTAGTATCATTTTGACAATTTAATAACTATATCTTTTATTATATAATATTATTAAATAAATTTATATTTATTTATCATTATATACTTATTTTTCATTGATATTCAGTAATTATATTGAATACTATGATGCCATTAATCTGTGAAGTGCTTAATATTGTTTTAATATTTATTAATATTTAGTAATTTATATTATATATTGTTTTTTACTTTATAGATAAAATGAGATATTTATTAATATTGATTATAAAATGGAAGGATGAATCTTGTGTACTTTAAACTTATAAGTATTCACCTAGTAACACACTAATCGAATAGATATGTGAACGTAGAGAAGATGAGGAGATCAGGCGCAGGTAACGAGATATAATTAGGAGATAATAATTAGGCGAGAAATTATAATTTTATCTAATGAAATCAACTAATCAGCAAACTCACGTAACTTCACGCTACAGAAAACAACCAACCATCCTAGTTATTATCTTTGACTCTCACATTACATGAAGTATTAGTCATATAATAAAGTAGTCTTAGATGAGATTGAATGGATTTGTAGTTAAACTAAAAACATGAGTGAGAAAGTGTAAAGAAATAACTACATTTATCTGGATAATGCTCATTTTGTAGCTTCTAAGTTTTCTGATTAGGGTATTGACTAGTTGATGTATAAAGTATTTCACTGAAATTAACGTAAGACTAATATACAGTTCGATATAAAGTTTATATCTAGATAATATGTGCAATTGTAAGCATGAACAAAAGATGAGAAAAAGACGACTTTATATACGTAAAGTTAAAAAAAAAAGCGAAAAAAAAAAAAAAAAGCAAAGATGCTGACGAAGAGTCAAGGTAACAAATCGGGCGGAGCTAGATACAACTCGTCTCTTAAGAAAGCATGGATGTTAAAAAATTTTAGGAATCTGGTAAGAAAACTCAGGGGCTAAGCTATAGATCAGGGGGGTCTAAAGTTACAGTATTATCGTTTCTAGAGATAAGATAGAGCTCCACATAGGAGTCCTCATAGTCTATATGAATCATTATGATTCATAACTAGGATATATGGAAGGCGTGAACAACGAAGTTTTATTTATTTTAAAAATATATAATAATATATAATTATATATACAATAATAGGATAAATTCTGACTATTTATAAGTAATATAGTGAAAATACTTATCCTTAGTTATATACCCTGGGGGAATGGATAATATAATAATATATATTATACTATTAATATTACGCTAAGATATGTATATGCATATAGTATATAGTAATAAAATAATATAGAATGTATTGGGAGGGTTATAGGGTTTTGATTTATAATTATATTATAATATTATATTTATAGTATAATATATATTCCCACAACTGATCAAGCATTCAATTTCATCTTACACTTCCTTCGTTTAACATATTAATTCATCTAATTATTTAAAATCAATTAAGTGATAAAGAATCATCCCACTGTATGCTGCTTAAGTCCCTGTGTGTTTACAAATTTTATATCTTGTTGAAATGGCGTATGACGCAGAACCATCTTATGCGTTAGGCTAGTCACCTACTGCGGAACAATACAATTCATTTATAGTATGCGACGATAAAGCACCGGGCGTAATCTTTCATTTCTCTACTATACAACTTTCTCTGTTCCCAGACTCCAACTCCACCACTTCAGTAGATATCAATTCCACACATCTAATTAATAATTGCAATACCCTCTTAAATAATCCATATTACTATACTCCATCGACACAAACACCCATATAAGAACCAAATCCTATTAAACATTTTTGTATCTTTTATTGATCTACTACATAGCTATCTTTAAAGAGACCATATCAATACCCAGATATACCGATGACAGGTGGCCAATTTAATTCTACAATTACTATGAATTTCGAATTTTCTCTGTTCGTCTCAACCACAGTTAGTTGATTAAAACCTTTGATATAAGTAAGGTTTATATTTTTATTTAATCTATATGTTATAATCGTGCCTTCATTTGTTTAGAATAAGTATTAAAAATAAAACTGTTTAAGTGACAATATCAAACTATTAATGAAACATTTCAATTTATATATATACTGTTTTATATATAATTATTTATTGTAATCTTGCAATCGTTTTAAAATAAATTTCTCCATATTTCCATTTTTATGTTTAATTTTGAGTATATATAATTACTCTTCTTTTTATTTTTATATCATTCTTTGAGTTTAAGATTTTGTGAGTTACCTTCCCATTCTGAATTTTATTAAGTTCACAATTCTTCACTCATTCATAACACTCACAGTATTTCTCGTTATTGGTGCATCCGACAGGGTGCTATTTGAAGTAGGTTCAATTTTTAGTAAATTTTTAAATATGGGTACATTATGTATCATGCGTAGTTTGGCGGGCTAGTCAAACTTAGTTTGTTTTTGGTTTTTTCTCGCTATTAATTTGTTTTATTATTTATTTTGTATTTATTTAATGGTGCAATTATTATTATTTAGTTTTATTATATGATTATATAT
Source organism: Trachelipus rathkii (assembly GCA_015478945.1). Taxonomy (NCBI): domain Eukaryota; kingdom Metazoa; phylum Arthropoda; class Malacostraca; order Isopoda; family Trachelipodidae; genus Trachelipus; species Trachelipus rathkii. The sequence goes on along the minus strand of JABUQX010127024.1, from coordinate 42,587 downwards.
TATTATTATGTTATCTATATATTTTATTTATTTTTATTTATTATTTACTTATTATAAACATCTATTATTATCTATTATTCTTATTATTGGTTACATAGATTATGAGTTTTTACTGATACGTTTTCTTATTTCCTTGCCAAATGTTATTGCGTTTATTTTCATAGTGCGTGTATTTTAAAAGTTTTGTCTCTCGCTATTCTGTATATTTGGGAACATGCTTGTTGGGTTTTCCGAGGCTATACGTAATATATAAGTTTATTCGGTAAGTATGTTTCGTAGCTGAGTTGGGGGTGCTTTTTCCTTTTTGAGGTATTAATATTGTCGTGACTGTTCTCAAATAGAATAGATAGTCCTAGGAACGAAGTTATATTATACTTATCGTATTTATGAATCAGTAAGAAGTTTTATATATATTTTTGTTAATCACACTTATTTATAGTTATGTATTTATTTACTGTGGAGCGGTTTATTAGTATACCCTAATAATCACCTTATTATTATTAAATTATATTGTGGAGATTAAATTTATATATATATAGTACTCAATAATAATTAGTATTGAGGTATATACCCTTATACCTAATATAGGGTGTTTTATTTTGTCTTATTTCATTGTTTTAGATTCGTTGATGGTGAATTTTTTATAATATTCGAATTGAGTTAATATAAAATATAAAATAATATTTACTGTCCAGTGAGTAATTTACCCAATATAATTACCTAAAAATTTTTTTTGGGGCTAGTGAGAAGATTGTCGGTGAATGGTATGTATAAATTATTACGAGTAATCGCAATGTAGACTATAGCTTTGCGCTAAACTAAAAAAACAAATGATAATCCGGAAGGTAACAGGAAATTACCATTACGCCCTAAGTTTCTCTGGGTTTCCCGAAAACATCCACCTCCGCACATAGTCTTTGACCTTAATTAAAGAGGGAAAAGAATTATTACTCAATGCCTTACCTCATTGGGTGAGCCCACATTCCTCCAAAACACAAAAAAGTTTTGTAGTTCATGCATGTAAAAAGTTCTACCCATGGTCTTAGACGTAAAATGTGTTAACAATTATTGACTTTCATTGTCTCTTCTGTAACACAACCTACATGTTAAAATATTTGTGTTACGGAAGTAGTCTACAAGTGCTGAGATTACATTGTTACTACAATTTACAAGTTGAATTCTTGTAAATTTCATACAATTGTAAGAATTTTTTTCCCCACAAGTATATTCTATCCACTCCCCAGTATCACTTACTATGGATAAGACGTATTCTATTTCTCTCTTCTTATCCTTGATAATTTGATTTAGTCCTTTCTTTGCCTTAAGAAATATAAAATAGATTATCTATTAGAAAATTTTGACCATCAGAAAGAGATTTACAAAATTTACCTTTCGGTGTATATATTGGGATTTCTCTTGACGATCGGTAAAGACCTCACTCAATATATCTCAGGATATTGAAATTATTTTTCTTTGAAGTTTCGGGCTCTCGTTGCATTGGTTCACTTGCCTTGACTCTTGAGCTCGTGATATACATACTGAAGGGACGGCATATACCCTTCGTTGGCGAGGTCCGCTAAAAAATAAAGCAAATCCAAAAAAGAAATTACGAGTGGTTCACTTACCTTTAATATGGAAAGGTCCGCTCTCAAGAATAAAAACAAAAACAAGACTTTGGAGGAGAAAACAAAAAACATAAACTCGTTGTTTGTTTCTATCTTTAAAACATTAGAAAAAAAGACATAGAAGCCACATGAGCCTATAAAAGAACATAAGAAGAACAAAAGAAATATAGGGACAGTAAGAAAGCCCACATGGACCTTCGAGATTGTCCCATCCAACCCACTAACCAAACATGCTTCTCATGCAAATCCACAAAGCACCCTAGGGCTTGTCAAATTCATGTAACTAAAATCCACCAATTTGGCTTAGTCAAAAAAAAGAAAAAATGATACCCAAACCATTCCACATGCCTTAAAAACTAAGTTATTGGTCATACATGTTAGGGACTATTTAATTAACTGAAAATTCTGTTAAAACTAAAAAAAACCAAAAATTGCTTAGCTAAAATATACTATATGATACCCACCATCCACTATAACCATTATCCAACCCTTTCTAAATGGTTGCATCTAGCAACATCAACAAACTTCCTGTGCAACCATTTCCATAATTAAGCCCTATTTGCTGAATGCATTTGCTTTCTTTTATTCAAATGGATTGCTTTCGGACATTAATTTTCTTGTTAATGCCCCCTTGGTCTCCCGTCCGGTGCTCACTATGAGAATTTTTTGGGTCTCTGTATATCAATAGGATGTAAAAATTTGTAGACTGTATCAGTATTCCCCTCTTGACGAATCACCTTGACAAAACATTCCTACTCTTTTCAGCCTCTCCTCTAGCTCTACCCTCAAACCAGAATCAATCCTTGTTGTCTACCGCTGCACTCTCTCTAGCATAGTCTAAGTCTTTCTTTAAATAAGGGGCCCCAAACTTGTTTACAAGTTTCTCTATTACTGCCCTAACATAGCTATTTATATAGTTTAACTTTATACTTCCTGCTCTTGTAAATAACAATGCAATTTATTTATGCCCAGCATCTGTATTAGCTTTATTCCTTGCTTCCAACACTGATTAGCTACTTTCAAATACTGCTTTTAATTAATCACCTTTAAATCTTTTTCTTGGTCCAACGACTCAACCAAATCCCTATTCATATCGTAGTTACTAAAACTTTTATTTGAGAACCTAGGTGAAGAATTCTTACACTTTTACTACTTAAATTCATTTGCCCACTTATCCTGCCCACCCAAGAAGTTTATTCAAGATCATTTTTGAATCTTTATGCATCCTTCACTATTCCTAAACTGAGGTGGCCACTTTGGTTTCATCGGCAAACTTAGAAACCTTGCATATAAGTCCCTGGTCTAAATCATTTATATATATGAGGAACAACAGTGGCCCCCAGCACTGAACCCTGTTTGGACAACCACTCTTCACTATTTCCATTGATGACTTATTGCCATTTTTTAGTTGTACACACTGTTTTTCTATTCCAATGTGACAGATGCCCCCATTTCAATCTCGTCGTAATCAGCATCGTTGTTTTTTGCCCATCATGTAGTTTTGTCTCAGTTATTTAAAACAATTAATGGTTTGACAAGTTTGTTTGCCAACGATCACAGCTTGTAGAGGAAGATTAGACATCTTTCAAAAATTGCATCGTTTCAGATGTTCAGATGATTATAAAAAAAAACTTGATCCAAAATATTAATTTTAATTTTAAGATAGATACAAAATGAATATTATAATTTAAATTTTAACAAATCAAAAATTTAAAGTTTTTAAATATGGGAATAATTTAATTTAATATAACATTTAATTAGAATATACATTATAAGGTAATTAATTATTTGGTAAAATCTATTTATCTATAATTACATTTAGTATTTACAAAATGGTGGTGCCTTTAAATGAACTATATAAATTAATTTGATGCACCTTAAAGCAACTAAATAGTTCTAATATGCCCCCTTTTTCAACAGTAGCTACAAATTTCCAGATACTTATTACTTTCATCCATTGTGTGCCCAACATTCTCACAGTAATCACTTCCGAGTATGTTTCGGTTATTCTGGAAAGCTTTATTCTCTCTCTGATGTATGTGTGTGTTGTCTGTGTAGCGTCGGTTGTGGTTCTGCCCATCTCTGTAATACCGATTTGAGCTATTGGTTGATGGGTTTGCTTGTGTATTCTGTGAAGCAGGTCTCCTATCCTGATTGCTGTTATTATGTGTGCTTGGGATACTCAAATTCCTGGGAGTGTTCTGTAAAACATCCTACCAACTCGGGTTTAGCCTATCTATTCGAATTGTAGAGTCCATGTCAACTTTGGGTTGATCCAATTTACTATAATTTTGAGCGTGGGACCCAGACACTATGTGTATTTCTACTTTTGTGAAAATCTCTATCATTGGAATATGCCAGGCTCGCAATTTTTGTCCTTGGAACTCGTACTTGAGTATCCATCGCCTTTTGGATAATATACTCATTGATTTTCTTCTTCACATACGGAGATAAACTGAGGAGAAAAGCCATTCATAATGAATCGTGCTTTCTCCATGTTGAATCGTGGTATGCCTTCTTTGTCAGTTGCTCCAGTCACAGAGCTAACATACGGACACTCTCTCCTGGTGCTCTGTAAGCAGCATAGGTAGATCTGGTAAATTTAAAATTCATTTCTTTCTCTTCTCCTTTTGGTGAAACCAAGCCAACAAGGTAACTTTCACTGAGCCGTAATTCCTATCGTCTTTGGTAATCAAATTGTACAACTGGAGGAATGAACCTTCCAGTTGTCTCCCTAATAAATGCAACCCACTGATGTGGGGTGTTCGGATAATTATAAGTACAGTATTGCTCAAAATCAGCAAGATAACAAACCAGATCTTGATCTGCCTCATGCTTGTACTTTCCTGGGTCTACAACTTTAACCTTCCGCGAATTCCTTGCTATTTCCGTAAGCAGCAGGATGGCTTGGGTCAACTGTGTAATGTGCCGATCCAAGACATCTTCCTGAGAAGGAGCAAAGAACTGCGTTGGGGTACAGAATAGGAAACTGTGAGAGATTACCTTAATGAATGGATGGGCCACCAACCGCAGTATGTTTTTGTCCATCTACCGTGGTTGCTATCAGTCGACCATTGATACTAGAAGTCAGAGTCACGTGTACATTATGATAAGGAGATTCGGAAACAGTAGGGACGTAAGTCGCGTCAGTGTTAGGTGGGGTGGTGTGTTCGTCGTGTATAAGACGTCAGAGGGTGACACTCTATATGCTTATGCTGTGGTGAAAGTGCACAAAGGCTGCTCAGAAATAGGGGTGTTGGCTGGGGAGTGAAGGTTCATTAGGGAAAAATTTTCATTAAATTGATCTGTGGGAATACTAATGGGTGCAGCACCACTGGAAACAATACCAGGGTGGTGTTGTTGTTGCAAATGCAAATTCACTGGTAATCGTGGAAGCCAACTCCTGAAGAGGAGTGTTAACAGAATCTGTTGGCATTCATGCATCATCTTAGTCCATCGTCGCATCATCAGGGGGGAAATAGAAAAATTGTAGTGAATATGATGCAAGTCGAAAGAAGGCCAGCCTTACTGACTCCTTTATTACTTTTAGTGCGTTCGTCCATCCATCCTAGAGTTTGCAGTCAGAAAAATCTACTCTAGAGCTTATGGCATCTTGTCAATGTAGGGGTCTTCCTTGGCCCAGGGGATTCATCATACCCTTACCTCTGCCATCTTTCCATTATGCACCTTTCTCGCTCGCCCTCAAGACTTCTACATTTTCTCTCGCGTGCAGGCATTTCCCTTTTACTGACTCAACCACTTTTTCTTTGGTCTTCCAGCCGTTGGTCGATTCCCAGCGACCACTCACTACTGTACATTCCACTTAACAACAACTATTATCCATCCTTTCCACATGACCAAACCATCTCAACGTACTTTCATTTCATCTCTCATTCACACCTTTCTTTTCATGCCACCAACTCTCTAAATATATATTATATATATAATATATATTATATATATATAATAGATATATAATATATATATATATTATATAAGTATATATATATATATATTAATGATTTATATATATATATATATATATGCGTATTATATATATTAGATATTATATATTATATATAATATATAATATATATATATATATATATATATATATTATATATAATAGTGATAGATATGTACTAAATTATGGGTAATTAACAAGCGTTTACGCTATCCGGACACTGACGAGCGTAGTACCTACATAACAGAATAGAGAGGTATACATCTGGAAGGAAGAAGAAGTAATTTATAAGTATACAAATATCTGAGTTATTATAATATATATAATTATATATATATATATAATATATATATAATATATATATATATATATATTATATATATAATATATATATATATAAGTAATATATATCATATTATAGAATATTTACTATATAGGGTGAGTATACCTAAGTCCTATATATATATGGGAAAGTTCATAAAGGTAGATTCCTTGATCTATTTCAAGTAGATGGTTGTCTAAAAAACCTATAATGCTATAAGATTCTTAAGATATAATGTTCATAGTTAAGTATTGTATCTTAAGTGAGATAATATTTTAGTGGCTAAGCTTTGCCTGGAAAGCCTTTTAAGCATTCAGAAGCATTAGTCTCATACTTATAATATATTATTTATTATATATATAAAATCTTTTATAAACTTTAAAGACGCTACATAATTACTTATATTTTTATTTTATACTTAAGTAGTATAATTTTATTTTTTTATCAGAATAACATGTCTATTATTTGACTTTACGTTTCCAAATTATCAGATTTGTTATAACTAATTACACAATAATATTGTCTTCAATTACATTTTATTTCCTTCCTGATAATAATATTAATTTTGAACTTAATTCTTTGGTGTTTCATTATTTATCGATCATAACTCATGTATTTTCTAAATGCCGATTCATCGTCTCATCAATAAAAATAATAGAAATCATATCCAGGATTATTAGAGGAATATGAATACAGCAGGGTAGAATTATGCATAAAAATTTGAATTGTAAAGTTGTAGAAACGTTCATCCTTTAGATTTTCTAATAGAAATAATTAGCTGCTTGTTCTAAAAAGATCGATCTATTGTCACCTTTCCTATCTCACATAAGGAATACTATTAAAATACTACTAAAGCCACTAACTATTATATTTTTTGAAAAGGACAAACTCTAAGATATATATTTATCTAGCATAAAACTCATTATTTCTCAATTTCTGAGTGATGTCATACGAGGTCTAATAACTTTAAGCAATATTGAAAACTCATATATAATTACCAATAAAAGTACTATAATAATAAAATAAGATTAAATAAATAAGTTACAAATACGTGACTGTTCTGAACCCCTTTCTAACGATCATTTAAATTTCCAAGAATTTTCTGATTCTTACTCAAAGACTCTCACATAATCCGTAAGGAGTGAACATTATCTTGCTAATCCTGCTCAGTAAAGTAGATAGTTAATTAGGTAGTTAGATTCTTTGCTAGTTGGTTGAATAGTTACCTAATTTGCGATCAATAACGATCTTTCAGTACTTAGACTTTCTAAAATTATTTAAATTACATAAATGCTTATTACATGTGATATAATAAAACTTATAAGTTTTTATTTTAAATAGTCAATTATAAAATAGTCTTTTTCCAGGCGGCAAGTATTATAAACATAACTGTATATTTTAGTGTAGATAATATTTCTATATTATTTAATGCAATTACGGGGATAATTATGGTATCCAACATTGAAGATATAGATGCACTATTATGGGGACAATGTTTATATCCACTCCGACTACTGATAAAACAGGAGTCTTTCCAAAATACCTTAATATTAAAACACTATACGGGAACTAATTAACGAGATACCTCAAGATTACTTCCATGTTACAATGTGGAACATAATCTAAGATACGTTAGTGACCTGAATAAAGTACAAGCAATCAATACTACAGTGTAACGTCAATGATATGTATTTGAATAGCCTATTGGTTACTAGTTAATCGAGCAGTGTATTCTAAAATGGAGGTTAAGCAGACACTTGTATTTCAAGATAACGCTACAAGCCACCTCTCGAACACCCGTATGTAATCATCTCTTGCTTCACGACAATAATAACATTTTCTGGTAAATACTCATTCTATAAGATGTTGAATTCGTTCGTTTGTGCACTAGAGACTTTAGTCTTTTACCCTGGAGGAAAGATCTCTAAAGCTGTTTAGTGAATGTTGTATCATAGTGCGAGGTTGTATATATCTAAGAAGTCATATAGCGATAAGAATTGATTAAAGATCTCCGATTATTACTATCATCTCATGAAATATAAACTAATAGCTGAAATAATTTTCAACCTACTAACTATAAACAAGTGTATGCTAATATTAATAGATATATGCCACCAATATATGTTACATATAATTATAATTAGTTATATTTAATATTAAATTAGAATTACTAAATTTGTAATCTTGAAATCCTATTACTTACTTCGGCCTTATGTTTCAAAAGTTCTCATAAATGAGATAATAGTATCATTAAATGTTGAGTTTCTAGTCAATGCCCAGTGTGTAAATTTCTAGAGGCGAATCTTTTTTAAGTCATCTCGGGAAGAGAGAGTTCTTAGACTGCCAATTTTTACTTTTATATCAATCGTTATGTAGTATCATATCCATTCTCGCTACAGCCAATATCAATGCAGCACTCTAGTTCTCTTGTAGTACCAGCGACACAATTCAAATCAAAACTTTTCCAAAGATTTGAATGATGGCAATAATTGAATAAATTTATAAAACAGCTGACGCACAAAACCCCTCACTTACTGTGATACTTTTTTGTAACTTTAATGTTAATAATATGCTGCCGATAAATTTTATATATACCTCAATATAATAATATTAATAAAATAGGAAGTAAAGTTGATATATAAAACAATGCAAATTATACTATTAATTATAATCATAATCATAATCATCAATAATATGAATAGATAAAAATTTGCTCAATCGTGCCCTTTCGTGAGGTACATTGTGTACAAACAAGTGTTCTCTCACTTTGTACTCCACCCTAAATCAAAAGATATATTTCGTAGCTACAAGTCAATTACCCAGCAATGCCTAGCGCAACGTCCCCCACTCTTAATTTCTACTCAACAAGCCTGCAGCTCACTAAGGTACTAGATATTCGTTGTAGGCCATGATCAGAATCAAACAAATGTTACACAAAATCATATATAGGCTGACCCAGTCTACAACCAGTGTAAACATTATACCCCGCACCCACGGCATCTTTGTTACAGATATAGCTTGACCAATAGGCGAAGCGTGTAAAACTGACTCCTTAAAACCTAGGCGAGACCATACAGCGCTCAACACCTATAGCTGACGAGACATAAGTTGAATATCTCGACTCATCATATACGTTATATTGAAAAACTCCTGATACCCGCGGGGTAACTCGAATATAAAAGTAGGGTAGCTCTTGAAAATGAAGCGCAATAAAAGTAAATAATAATATACTTGAGTGAGAAATAAAAGGATGATATGTGAATATCGATGAAAGAAATAAATGAGGTGAACATTATATGTAGCGTCAATGGGGAATGGAGGCCACGGCCAGGTTATATAAACCCGACCACTACCATAATGCTAATACTATAGGGTGGGGTCTCCTTACCCGGCCGAAAAGTACGGTTGTTTTGCTTTAATGTTCTCGTCTGGTTGTTTTTTGAAAAAAGAAAACAATGCGTTTTGATGTGGTTCGTCAGAAAGCGGCAGTGTCTCGTTTGTCTGACGTTTTTGTGCCTATGCTTGTGTGCTCGAAACAGATCGCACTGCCTCGATTCTTCGTGTGTCACATCCAGTGACGGGTAAATATTTATTTAAAATATACAGTAATACACAATAGCAACCAACAGTATAAGCATGAGACCTATAAAATACTTGGAACGATATTAAATACGTATTTTTTATTATCAGTATAATATTAAAATTAAGTTATATCATATATAATAATTATATATATATATATATATTATTTATATTATAATAGATATATATATATATTAATATTATTACTAATAAATATATAATATAATTATACTTTTACTATCTCCCTCCATGAGAAAGGCACCCTCAATACCCACCACGCTACCTCATCTTACTGGATGAGGCATCTTCACTAAGAGGCAATCTATAAATAGTTTTTTGTGAACATATTTCAATGGATTGTAAATATAATGTAACGAACGTGTACTCAGAGCAAGCTCACGCACTACCTCTGAAGAACTGCTCCCTTCCTATAATTAATTGTGAAAATCATTCAAATGGAATGAAAAAGAAATACTCTCTTCAAGTGCAATACTGTCTAATAAGAATCAAGACAAAATTATTTTTTCATTATCAGTCTATTAGAACTTCTACTTTAAATCAACAATAATATTCATATTGTTGATACCCCATCTTAGTAAATATAAAGAACAACAATTAAATAATAGTCAAACTTATAAGAAGCACACATTAAAAGATGTTAAATTATAAAAATGTTGTAAAAATTATTAGTTAAAATATAAATTATAGTAAAATCATGTTAATATAAATTCAAAATAATTTAATAGATCCAACTCAAGACACAAATTTCATGGGTCTGAATCTTCATTTTCAAGCATTCTGGATTGTACTATCCAGTCAACTGGATATTTTTTTCTATAAGAGAGCTTTAAGTTGAGCTTTGGTTTTGCTATCAGAATTATTTCTATTGAGAATTTTTGTGAAATAAGATATCTTATTTTTGGACAGATTCTGATGAAGATAGCTCTGAAGAATGAATAAAAAAAATATTACAGAAAAGGGAAATTGGTTTAATGTATGCTAACACTTGCTTTCTTCCTTTTTTTTTCAACTAACTCCAACATTATACTTAACTTCTAATATCTACAATAGCCCTTGAGCATCTCTGCCCAATCACTTTTTTCCCAGCATGCAGCACGCAACCCAGGCATGATAAAGATTAAGTACTAGAATAAGGCAAGAGCTTAAAGAATACCGTTATGATATATCTGTGGATTAAACACTGATCAAAGACTATAAGAGTAGATCATGAGGAGAGAGAAGCAGTATAAGGTTGAATTTCAAAACTAATAAGTTGGGAATAAAATCTTATGATATTCAGACAGAGGGAGAATCAGCAGTGCTTCGATGTAAAATAAATATGAGATGTTATAATAGGTATTACAGTTGTGTCAAATATTTTATTAAATTTAAAATTGCATGAGTATGATTAAACTAGAAAAGGACTCTCTCACGATGGTTTTGGCCAAGCAAACGAATCAAATAGACGTAGTTCATTAAAAATTAGTAAGGTAATACATATGATCTTTTAAATTCTTTTAAAATTTTAAAAATGATTTGTAATTTCAAATAAGAAAATGTGTGTAGAACATTCAAAAATTAGAGGTTGTAGTAAGAAAATAATATAGTAATATTAAGTTACGAATAAGGGAAACACGCCAGAGTCCACATTTCTGGGATTCCACCGTTAAAGCAGAAGATGATGTGTGAAAAGACTTCATATATTAAATATACTATTAATTTTTTGTTGAAAAGTAATGTCTGCAGGACGGCAGGAACTGTAGGGCATCAACCACTACAACACTTCTACCACTATTTCTGACTTCGCCCCAATCACCACTCACCTTTAAATTGGCCTAAAGGGACTTCTCTGGCGGGTACTAATCTCTATGATTAAAAACAAATAAGGAGACAAAGGAGCATCCCTAAGAGGGAGAAGGGCTGAGTGGACTAAATGAATAAATAATACCTTGGTACAAAGAATGTCCTTGACTTCCATGCGCCACCGTTGAGAACATGCCTTATGAAATAAGTAATCCACCTTCCTCACACAAGACTCCGGTATCCCGACATGGGTATGGGTGAGTGTGGGTTACGACAATACCTGGACATAGAATTTCAATAAAAACTACAACTAAACTTTACCTTGGTTAATAACTGCCATGAGAGAGAGAGAAAGACCTTCATTCTCCAGCGCAGGAATCCATCCTGTGTGGTCGGCAACGTGCAATCTGGTCTTTCTACGTTTTTGATCCGGGAAGTGGTTCGTTTGCGGTGTCCACAGAAAGAACTCCAAACATGGTCCTTGCAGATTTAAATTCCGAAAAAAGGACATCTCTTCAAATCTCATAATATACATCATCAGTCATCATCCACAGCTCAGCTGGTCATAGTTTTGCATAGGGTATGTTAGGGTTGGTCTGCGTTGGCTGGGGACAGCCAAAAGTTTGTCCACGACCACACTCCATTCATGGTCGAAGAGACAACATACTGACGATGAACTTGAAAGGTGTTACAATACTAGAGTCAGGCAGCTTCTGGCGTACGAAATGTTCCTGGGGATTGAGGGACAGGCTGAGGACTCCCTGCTTACCACCAGCAACAGCAGAGTTGCACTGGTTAGCAAACTACTGATACCCAAATACACTACCATTGCGAACGAGCGTTTACATCAGTTGCTGCCTGACACAGATAGAATTGCTGGGCAGAGGAGGAGTTTAAGTAAAGAACAAATATATTGAATTCCAGGTGTAACCAATTAAGGTAGTTACTAGTATGATAGACACTTGAAGGCTACAGTTTGATCAGTCTCACTTTTCTAACTGACTTCTTATAAATTAATAGCTCCACGAATATGACATTGAACATGAAGAATATATCGAACATCAATGTAATCCAAATTTTGAATCAGATCCTGCTGCTATGACTCCTGGTATTAAAATGATTAAGGTAACAAATTCCGCTCTGGACCAGAACCAAAGAAAAAATTGAAAAATGTTATTAATGAAAAGAACACGTTTAACATTTATATTTTTTCAATGCAAATATATATGCAAAAAGTGCAAAAATTTCTTAATTTCAAGATGACCACAACATCCAAAAGAGCGGTGCATCGATAATACAGTACATCATTTGCATTGATTAAGGAAATGAATATAGATACTTTACCAATACGCCATTTGCAAAATTTAAACTATTGTTATTTACATTTGTTTATATTATTGTATTAATATATATATATGATGACCAATCACTCAAGATTTCCCTAAACACAATTCAGGCTAGATGCCCGCGAATACAATCATCTGCACCCATTAGAAATCACAATACAAGGAGATTAAAGAAATTCTATAGTACATATTTATAAATAATTTGATAATATATATATATATATATGCTCTGCATAAATTTTTTGTTTGTATATAAATATCTATAAATAATATTATTATATATATATAATAAATATTAATATAATATATATATATATATATAATAACTATAAGTGGATTAAAAAAACCGTTCGTTTTTTTAAAAAAAAAACACTTGTTTTTTTTAAAAAAAGAGCAAAGGCAAAAAATTTTTTGTTACTATATAATTTTTTTTAAATAAGAGTCCTCCGGTGATAAGCCGGATAGGTATTTAGCATTAGAAACAGAATCAATATGTGAAAAAGAGGTATACCAATATATAAAGTAGAGTTTAGCACTTGATAAAGTTTTATTATCTCTAGGGATATAATTAATAGAAATCAAGTGATCTGTATTTTATTATTCTTTTCTTAAAAAGAGAGGAAGAGGATAGAGAGAAAGAAAAAAAAAAAAGAGGACAGAATCCAAATAAAGGGAAAGGAAGAAGAAAAAAAAAGAAAAAAGGAAGAGCGGCACAAAGAACCAAAACAAAAGCGCCTCAGAAGGTAGAGGACTGCACGCCAGTCCCAAATCCTAGACCTTTCACGGCCGACCTAGGAAAGCCAGTATCGACCCGGGGCCCCAACCGCCTCACAAACCCCGCCATTCTCTCTTATTATTGCACCTTATTCTCGCCTCTTGCCAATTCAAACATCTCTCCTTCGACATCGTTACTGAACTTAATCCACTTTTCTTTATCTCCAGCCAGCGGTTTTCACAAAAACCCACCTTTTCGGCCCACTAACATCTGCTTAAAAACGACTAGTCATTCTCCCTTTTCACAGACCAAAACCATTCAACATATTCATTTTCTCTCTTTACTCACTTCTCAACACCACAACTATATATGTCTTTCCTCTATCAATCTTCTCCCCCTAGATCCAGATTGCTTAACACATGAACTGAGTCAACTTCTTATTCAGACCATGTTCTCACTACTATAATAACGAACAGTAAACATAACGTCAGTAAGGACCTGCCACTAACTTAGTCCCTTTACTCACCCCAATTTTAATTTGCACCAGCACCTTCCTGCCATTCACAACTTCCTTACTAAACTCTGCATCATCCGTTCCCTCTCATCCAACATATACCAAATTAAACTCAACACTTGTTCCAGCTGCCATCTAACATAATTCACACTGAGGACGTCCCACTCACAAACCATACTACTCTTATCTACGTTTATTTCCAAAACCCTCCTTTTACACACCCTGCCATCTCTCGACCAATCCCAACTCCAACCCCACAAATCTCGGTGCTCCATCACTCTTCATTCTAACCTATCCTTCACGCCCACTTCACTCATCAATGTACCAAGAACACCCACCAATTAACACATTCCCTTTCACACTTATCTTACACACGCCACCTTCGTCAACATTACCTTTTGATTCCATCTGAAAGCCATCAACCACACAATACCACCGCCAATTACTATCACGTGATCATTTGAGTTTCGGTGTATCCATTTGGTGAATTAGTGCTTACCCGACTGGACGGACGAACAATTCCCTGCGACTGTCAACCTCTGCCATGATTAAACCATTATTTAATCCTCCTGATTAATTATGTATATCTCTTAATTATCCTCCACAAATACAATTTTTTTTCAGTCGAGATTCTGTTTATAATAATCTTGCCATAATATAAGATGCTGCCAATTAATATTCCATCCTATTAAAGATTAGGTGTCCTCCTTTTTCTGTTTTAATTTTCTAATGTTCCGTTAGACGGCGTGTGAGGGAGGCCGGAAGCGGAACTAGAGTCCTCAAATGTGCAATTGTCCGTAGAGAGATCCTGTTTCAAATAAAGCCGCGTTTTTCCTTCACTGAAGGACCATAAAGCGACACCTTCTGTCCCTCCAAAGTAAAATTAATTTCCATAAAATACAGTTTTTTAAATCAGCTAGCCCAATACCCCCGCTCGCAAAAAGAAAGTATTCCCTGTACTCGAAGAACGGAAATTTCAAACAATCAAAAAGAAAGAAGAATGTACTTCAAAGAAACATTGAAGTCTAAGAACTGCTGACACAGCAAGAAGATTATAAATAGCAGACGTCATTCTTAGCCTAACCCCAAGAGTAACGTAAGTCAGTCAACAATAAAGCCCAAGAAAGAA
Source organism: Trachelipus rathkii (assembly GCA_015478945.1). Classification (NCBI taxonomy): domain Eukaryota; kingdom Metazoa; phylum Arthropoda; class Malacostraca; order Isopoda; family Trachelipodidae; genus Trachelipus; species Trachelipus rathkii. Next base: position 27,587 of record JABUQX010127024.1, on the reverse strand, counting down.
AGACAGCAACGCGAAGAAACCTCATCACTGCCAAATATTATACAAATATTTCAAATATCTTTCCAACACTCCCACTACAATCCATATCATCAGTATACACAGAATCCCTCTCTAAGAAAAATTCGAAGACAAATACCGCCTTAATAATTAGCATAAAATTTAGCTTGAAACTTTCGCAGCTATCAGCTATACACAGGGAGAGCTTCCTATTCCCATAGAAATGAATCGCCATCACTACCTTCCACAAGACGAAAGCTTTCATCACTAACGCTTCATACGGGAACCTCAAAGTCTTAGGGCCCCAATCCAAAGAAAGAAGAAGGCAGCGAACATGGGTCCAACCGTATATAAGCTTGTAACTGGAAAAGAATATTATAGGTTGAAAAAAGAACATTAAAGAGAAAAAGAGAGGAAACAAAGAAAGAAAAAAAACCTAGTAATATGAAGAAAAATGATAATAAAAATAAAGAAAGAAGAAGATCTTTACAGCCCTTTGCCCAACTTCAAGGCTTAGCACCTTCTCTCAAATTAGTCATTTTTATGTTTACTAAATTTCATATCCTATGAATGGCATGTAATGGCAAGTCGTTACTGCTTTTTTAAACTTACAACATCTTAACTAGTTAACACTTAATTTTGACAATCACTTAGTACATTTTATCCGTCATTTACCAACCGCTAACCATATTGGCCTCAATTACCCATAGACCGCTCAAAGTGATGAATAAAATCTTTGGTCAATCACATCGTGAAATGACTAGGAGCCCCAGAACCATCTGGCTCTCTAAGCAACAATACAAACAAATCCCTAATCCCACTATAAATATTCTGCCTTTGTTTCCAACCTAAACGTCCTCACTTTAGGTAAATTTTTAGCCCCACGTCCTTCTGGAATCACCGCTACCTTTCCATCCAGATCTCGTCCGACTATACCGTTACATAGAAACTTCCATGAATTACTGCTCAACACACAATTGCTGCGAAAACATACCCCCACCTGTCCAACTGAAATTGCAATCCACTCAGAATCAAAACCGAACTATCCAAAATTATTCTATCTGCCTAATTCCCTTCACACAAGACAAATACTCCAAATACTTTACATTCATCAATGTGCTACCGAATTTAAGTTGATACTATGCGCTGGGTGAAATTTAAATGTATTTTTGAGAATTGACTTTCTTTCTACTAGACCACGGTGTGAATCAATTAGCGTGAGTCCACGGTTCAGTTTCTCACTCTTAGACAAGATATTTCGGGTGCACGGGTGAACATCAAAGCATAAGATTTATCAAACAGTTTAATTTCATTACCATTTATCATTTAATAACATTTTTATGAGTCGCTTCTTATCATTGGTGATTTCTCGTTTTTCTATAGCAACAAAACATACATAGACGTATGTTTAATATCATTGACAACAATGTGGGATATAAAATTTTTAGTTATTTTTGAACTTTATCCTAATTTTATTTTTAATATTTCCCCTTACCTACTCTAATGTGTGATCTGATTAAAATAACGATTCACCCTAGTCTTAATAGAAACAGCATATGATTTCCAAATGCGTAATATATATATAAATTAAATATACACTGATTGCAATACAAATGAAAAATTAATAACTATTTATTACAGTATTCATAGTAAAGTGATTGATAAATTTGCTCATTCAAAACAGAAATGATTATAAGCATCAAACATTATAGTGCTTTTATGAGTGTCTGATAAAATTTTGTGTTTGGAATTATTTCCTTACTCAGTATGATCGATTAATCATCATCTTAACAAGAGATATACAAAAACTGTAATAAAAGTCGGCACCCAAAATTCTTTTTAAGAGTTGTACTATTTTAACCATGTATAGCCAGAATGCATCTCAAATAGTTTCTTATCATTACTTTAACAACAAACAACAACAGACAACAACAAACAACACACAAATCAACAACAACAACAACAACAACAACAACAAACAACAACAACAACAATAACAACAACAAACAACGAACAACCAACAACAAACAACAACAAACAACAACGCTGAAAGAAATTAGAAGAAAAAAGTTAAAGAACGCTAACAAAAAAGAAAAAATTAATGAGAAGAAAGTTAGGTTTCCAGCCTTACAAAAATATAGGTAAATGAAAGAAAACCACATTAATAAGTAGAACAAGAACGAGAGCAAGAAAGAAGGACAAGGACCAAAGAACAAGAAAGAACAGAAACCAAGAACGAGAACAAAAATAACACTAATTAAGAATTGAGACTAATTATTACAGCGACGTCAAGTACAATAACAATAACAAATAACAACAAGAATAAGAACAAAAACAATGATGCAGGCAACAACAACAACAACAACAACAACAACAACAAACAACAAACAACAAAACAACAAGGTAAAGAAGAAAAAGATTTCAAAGTGATAGATCAAGAAGAAATAACAAAAGAACATTGTAAGATGAAAAAAAAATGACAGGAAAAAAACAAGAAAAAAATAAACAAGAGGAGAAAATGTGAAGAAAAGCCTACTAATATATATATATTATTATATAATAATATAATATATATATATAATATATAATATATATATAAATATAATATTATAATAATATAATATATATATATATAGTAAATTATATATATATTATATATCTAAAATGTTTTTATTTATTATCAAGTATGTTTTTATTTCTATATTAATTTAAATATTATTATATTAAAGATATATAATGAGAAAAATTCTATGTTTTAACAATTTATCGTGAATACATATATTATTGGAAAGATTAGCATCTTAATAATAATTGGATTTGGTATATATATATATAGTATATATAGGTATATATGTGTCTGAGAGAGATAAAATGAGTGGAATAGGAAGGGGGATTAGTGTTGGTACTAGTGAAGTTGGGAGGTATGATGTAGTATGTAAAAAGTTATAAAATATATAACTTTTTTTAAAACACAAAATATAGTAGATTACTCCCATATAAGTGAGTATATTATATAAATACTATATATTATTATTACATAGTAAGTTTTAGATGATAGTTATGATTATATATGGTATTAAAATTGATATGTTAAAATATAGATACAATTGATTTTATATATATTAATACTATATATAAGTGAAGAATGAAGATGTTGAAGTATGTTCTTATTTACTAAATGTTTAAAAAAAAGGATGACTAGGATTGAATTGAATTGAATTGGAGTATTATTATTATCGGTAATCATTATGCTATATATGTTTACTATCGTAAAAGTAAGTTAAGTGGGTAACGTCTGTATAGTAAGATAGGATAATGTGTATACAGTAGGGAGAATGATACTAGGTTAATTATATAATTAAGAGAGTGAGAGAAGTTTTAGACTAAATATATAGTAATAAGTGAATAAGTTAATATGTATAGATATATCGCTCGTACAAGTAAGAATCTAATCTCTTCAAGTCAAGCAAGTTTAACTCAAAGAAATCACGAAGCAATTTAATGAAGGAAAGCTGGTAGAGCAATGCATAAGGACTATGTGGTGTGCTAAAGTAGGATATAATATATAGAGTTAAATTATATCAAAGATCCTTTACTATTTTAGGAAGAGTAATGACCAAGCTATATATAGTAACGATTAAAATGATAAAAAATAAAATAAAGTGTGGTATTTGAGTTACAAAAAATAGCATATAAATTGAGAATTTAGAAGTTTCAATAAGACTAAAGATGCATATGTAATAAGGAGGAATAATAAAAGGAATTGACTTAATATATAAGATGCATAGTAAGTGAGGATAAGAAGATAGAGTTAAATAATGAACATGTTTGGTATAATAAGGAGGGATGTAAATTAGCGGGAACTATATCCAAATGGAAATAGGAATGACTCTTCTGGAAAGGAATAAGCCTATATATAGCCGAATAAGGTTAAGAGAATTAATTATAGAATAAGGGGAAACCTGCTTAGAATAAAATAATGAAATAGGGATGGTGTTTTTGATAATTGATGAAATAATAGGAAAGGACAGGTAATGTATAGTATGAATAAGCGAATTGTTATAAGAGAATACTTTGAAAGTTTGTATATATAATATTGGGTCTCAATTAGTAAGTAAGTAATGAGATAGGTGATTAATAATGACTTGGTGTTAGTGGTAGTAGTTTGGATGAACAAGATAGATAGGTATTGTTGGAGGATGAGGTCTAATTTAGCCATAAAGAGGAGAAAAAAAAGGGGATAGTAAGTGAGATAAAGTTGTAAAGATAATTAGGTTAGAATATCTGCGGAAGGTAATATAAGATTGAAATAATTTAACTGGTGAGTGTATGAAAATTAGATCTAAATACCTAGTAAGCATGAGAATGGTATAATTGTATTGGATTTATTGTAAGTTGTTAATAATGCCGAGTTTTAATGGAGGTATAGTTAAGGGTAATTGATAGAGTAGAAGAGCTAAGTTTAAATTGATACCATATCTATTAATTAATAAAAGGGTAAGTGAGATTAAAGGGAAAACTGTAGAAATTAATAGAGGTATTTATTTAAAATATATTGAGTGTTGTTAAGGGTAAGATATTCATGATGGTAGTTTATTTGGATCGAAAATTGAATGAGTTAGCCGCCCGATGTATTAGCCGTTATATAAGTGAGAGTTAGTAGATGATATTGATTAGTATGTGAGATATATATCATCAATATGTAAACAATATGGCCAAGCAGTGTGAAAGCAAATGAGGGTTGTAAGTATGATATGTATTGATGCTTTGTGAGAACAAGGCTCCACATAAATAAGATCAGGTAGCAGAGTAAAATTGTTATTATAATCGTAGAGTAGAGTAGAATTTGGGATACTGTTCATGAAAAAGATAAAGGGTTGTAGAAAATGGCTAAGGAGAGAGAGAGAGATGATATAAGTGATCGAGGTGAGTAGAGAGACCGAGTTCAGAGAAGGGATTGCCCCGAAAGAGATAGAGTTCCTTATTTATTTCACGCCATTTAAGAACTGGCCTAAATATCAGGGAAAACAAGGGGAAAAAAGAGATTGGAGAGAGTTGATAAATAAGTAAATGATATAAATAAAGCCGTAAAGTAAAGGCGAGTGAGGTGATGGTGCGTTAAGTGTGCTACCTGAGTGTAGATTGCCAAAATTGATGAGAGATTAGTAGTGGAGAATGGGGTTAAATAGAAGAAAGAAAGAGATGGTGAAAGTGTGAGGGGACGGGAGTGAGCAAGAGAGGAGCAAGCCAAAAGTTGGAAATTGATTAGTAGATTTTGCACATTGAATTAACCGAGATGTAAAGTGTAAAGATGCGAGAGAGAAAGTCGTGTTGTCTCACCATCTAACTTTTTTTGATTGAATGTGAGCGAGGAAGTCGGACATGTGTACGCTGTATGGATAAAGGGGAAATTACATAGTTTGAATTGAACTTTGTTTTTGAATTGTTTGGACGTGAAAATGCATTGACACAGCGAGATTTCTTCTCGATGCGAATAACTATCTTTCGATTCTGCTATACGTGACGAATGAATTGCGCAGAGGATGTGTAAAAAGGATAGGTAGGGTTTGGAAAGTTAAAACGATAGATAAGAGTTAGTTATGTGATTTGAGTGAGTGAGACTCTAAGGTACCTCAGTTGTGATAGTTTTAATGATTAGAATGTATAGTTATATGTAGCAGCTGAATAACATAGTGATCTGAGAGTTATATATATATATATATTTTATAAATAATTATATTAGTTATATGGTTGGTAATAGAAGAAGGGAATACGGTGATAATTATATGTTCCCTATTATGTAGATATAAAGTTGTTAGGTATAAGAGTAAGTTAAAATTAGTGACAATATGGTTAGCAATTTAAAAAAATTGTATATATATATATTTATAAAGAAATGTAATATAGAATACGGGTAAAATATATATGATATATTTATATATTAAGTTTTTATGTAGGTATCGCAGTCTTTTATTATGGATTAATTCTAATGTTTACCGTAATATATATATTAGTATGTTTAAGTTTTATTAATATACAGATCGTTTATCTTTTGCGTGACGTGGCGTTGATGATTTAATTAGAATCTAATAAGTTCAAAATGTGTTCAGAATATAATATATATAATGAGACTAATCATTAAGGTATGATAATAAATTTAAGCGATAAGACAACGGATGTGCTGTAAGTAACGAATATGAATTAAATAAAATGAGGAATGAGATTATTATATAAGTGAGTTTGTATATATGTTATGGAGTGAAAGAAAATATTATAAGTGTAGTGTAAAAACTAGAATATGAGTATATTATATATATATAAGATATATATTATAATAATATATATATAATATATATATATATATATATATATATTATAAATATAAATGGTGAAAAGTCTTAGTTGAGATGGTTTGGTCATGTGATAAAGGTATATATAATGTAAATGACACTCTGCAGTTACATAGCTCAGAATATATTATATGATATTATAGTTGTAGCGTAGTGTTATTTATGTATTATAGTTGTAATATATATAACTCAATACTGGCTGGGAGATCAATAGAAAAAGTTGGATTAAGTCAGTAATATAACGAATGTCTGGTAGAAAGGAAAGAAGAAATTTAAGTAGAATTTGGCAGAGTTCGAAGTTAAGTAATAAATATATAATAAATTGGTAAGTCATTTAATAAGATTTTGAAAATAGAAATGGCTTATTGTTAATTTATTTATTTTTATTAATTTTTTTATAGTGTATATAGGCTCCGGGTTAATGGTTTGATTATATGGACCCTACGCTGGGTGTTCAAGGGTGATAATGTAACCTACTTACACTGTATAACGATAATTATTACCATTTAAGTGAAGGTTGACTACCGTCCCTGGAAAATATATAAGTCCCGTGAATATATAGGTATATAGGGTGGTATTTTCTGAACCTGCCCCCGATGTATAATTACCCCTTATCCTAATTAATTATGAGGTAAAACATAAGCAATGATATAAGGCCCTGGGCCTTTTTCATTTTTGAGACTTTTGTCAATATTCCTATTAAACTGCCGTTTCTTATTTCCCTGATATTGCTTTGTTATTAACACAGCGAGTCCTATATTTGATGAGAGAAAAGGTAGTAATATGAAGATAATATATTAATTATATATATATAATATAATATATATAATATATATAATTAATATATTATTAATATAGATAATTATTATAATATTATATATTAATAATATATTAATATTAATATATAATTAATAATATAATATATTAATTATAATAATCAGCTGTCATAAAATATTCAGCTGTAATAATAATAATGTGACCAAAGTTACCATAATATTAATTATATATATATATATATATATATATATTAATATATACATAATATATATATATTATAATTAATATATATAGTATAGTATATATATAGTATTAATATATATATATATATAAATATAAAATATATTAATATAAATATTATATAAATATATATATAGAAAATATAATAATTATATATATAATATATATATATATATATAATATTATAATTGTAATGATTTATAAGTTATTATTACATATAAATAATTGTCTAGGATAAAATTTGTGAGTCCTTAGATTAAAAAGAATTCAGTTATTTTCTCATTACTGTGAGAATATATTTTTTATTTTAATTCAACGTGTAATGTTTTCTGGTGAAAGCTTTATAAAGATACGAAGTACTCTCTCTTCTCTAACTTCTTTTTTTCTTAATATTATCTCTCTTCTTCTTCTCTCTCTCTCTCGCTCTCTCTCTCTCTCTTCATCTCTCTCTCTTCTTCTTCTTCTCTTAACTCTTGGTAAATGAAGTAAAATGTGTACTTAATGTTAGATGTAGTTCAATCAAATTTTAGTCCTTTATGGCTTGTGTGTTGATTTAACTACAATTCTGTAAATCACCTTATTACACGAGCTCTAATACAAGTCCTCTTCCTAAGAGAGAGAGAGGGAGAGAGAGAGAGATGAGAGATGAAGAGAGAATGACGTGATAGAGTAAGATGAAAGAGAGTAGAGGAGAGTGAAAGAGAGGAGAGTAGCAGATAATAGATTTAGATGAAGAGAGATAGATAATGTGGGCCGATCAGCTCCTAATGGTTTATAATTAAGAGTAAGGAAAGAATTCAATAATATTGAATTGCAATGCAATCTGAAAATCATCAGTGTGTTGATCAACCTCAATCTAAACCTATTGATCCGGTGAGGTGAAATTAAGCGATTTCGTAAAAATGATAGAGAGGTGCGTGTGTGGAGTAATGAGTAAGATCGCGGTATGCGTATTAATGTAGACAATATGAGATGCGGAATTAAAACCGATGTGGTGGAGCAAAATCTGAACATCTAACTAAGGTGTTTGGAGTGCGTGTCGATTGGTGAGGGAACGCGGTGTAATACGTTGTAAGATTAATTGGAGATTGCGGTGCGGTGAGCAGTTGCGGTTATACTAGAGAATAAACTTTGACTTTGTCGATTTTCTGTGCGGTTTCGCGTCAATGCTAGTAGTGTAGTTAAAGGTGAGCCGAGGTGTCCAGCTATAATTATAGGAACATGAGTGATGATAACATCGGTAGACGTGAATTGCAATAAGATAAAAAACTAAGGTAATATTTCGGATTGATAGTAAGCTATAATATTTGAGTCGAATAAATGATATGACGTATGTGCGATAAATATATGAGACGTGCAAAAATAATATTCTAGTTCGTCAAATCCAAGTAATTTCCACATTAAGAAATTACTCTTAATAATAAACGGCAATTAAAACATTATTTACGACAATCTCTGAATTCTATGTTACTCAAAAAGATATTAGAAATGAAAGGAATTAATTCTATATACTGCCCTACGCAGCAAACCTCTAAAAATATTAATGTTCCATTAAAAACATGACAATTTGTGCATTCCGAACCTTTAGACCTACCTCCCGTTCCGTGTGGCAGCTAAGTAACTTTGTGTGTATATATAGACATATTTTTATTTCTTTAAAATGTCTATCTTCTCTAATATGTTATTGATACCGGCTTTACTGTAATTTCTTTTATTGCACAGATAGGTTGGTTCGCTTCCCATGCAATACCCGTAAATAAAAAGTGCACACATATTCCTCTTCCATCTGATTTAAAAGAAGAAGAAGAAAGCAAAGAAAAAGCATTGAATTAGAATGCCGTAAACAAAAGATCGTGTTTTGTGATCGTAAATACGATTGAATTCTACTTTCCTTTCTTTCTTTTCTTAAGATGAAACATTAGAACACTCTTTTATTGTAGAGAAGAAAAATGTGTTTCTTTCATGAATTCATAAAAATATAATAAACTAGATTTGTAATAACGGTTTTTTCTAAAAATATATAACAACTATATCTATTTTATATAATATATAAAACTATAACAAAATAGATAATAAATAATGTATTTAATATATATATAAATATAAAATAATAATATTACCAAAATATATAATATTATAATATATTATATTAATATTAATATATTATATTATATATATATAGTATATATATATATATATATATATATATATATATATATATATATATATATATATAATATATATATATAATATATATATTATCAGAATTTATTTTATAATTACTCCATCTGTCACTTTGTGACCAGTATTTCTTAATGGGTATAGATGACTATTCGCGAGTGGTTGACCTGAAATTGTGTTTAGGGAAATCGTGAGTGCATTGACATCATTTTCATTTATATTTAATACAAATAATAAACTAAAAACCAAATTGTAAATAACAATAAGTTTAATTGTTGCAAATTGAGTATTTGTCAAAGTATTCAACCTATATTTCCATTTACTATATCAATGCAAATGATATGGTACTGTATTTCATCATCTGCACCAACCAATCAGCGACTCCCGTTTTGGAGGTGTGTGATGTCATTCTTGATAATTTAGAATTTTTGCACTTGTTGCATATATATTTGATTTGAAAAATATAACAATGTTCAAACCCTTCTAATTCATTTAATAAACATCTTTTCAATTTTTCAATTTGGTTCTGGCTCCAGAGCTGGAAATGGTGTTTACCAATATACCATCAAAAGTATTTTTGGAGTTATTCAAGAAAAACTTATTTTTTAGTTTATTCAAAATTTGATTACATTTTCTTGTAGAGTACACCAAGTTGTACTACTACATCAAATTTCGTTAAAAAATATTAATTATTAACGAAGTTTTTCAATTTAGAAAAAAGTGATCGATTCTGATCCAAAAAATGTAGCCTTCAAGTGCTTAACTCATACTAGTAAACTACCCTTTTTAATTGGGTTACACCTTTGGAATTCATATTATTTGTTCCTTTACTTAAACTTCCTCACCTCTGCCCAAGCCATTCTATCTGTGTCACGCAGCACCCTGATTGTAAACCGCTCGTTCCGCAACTGGTAAGTGTATTTGGGTATCAGATAGTTGACTAACAAGTGCAACTTCTGCTGTTGCTTGTGGTAAGCCAAGGAGAGTTTCCTCAGCCTGTCCCTCAAATCCCCCAAGGACCATTTCGCTACGCCAGAAGACGTGACCTGAACTCCTAGGTATTTGTAAACACCTTTCAAGTTCATCGTCAGTATGTTTGTCCCTTCGACCATGAATGGAGTGTGGTCGTGGACAAACTTTTTGGCTGTCCCCAGCCAACGCAGACCAACCCTAACATACCCTAGCAAAACTATGACCAGCTGAGCTGTGGACATTTTAAATGACAATGTGATGTCCCATTTTCAGAAAATTATCCAATAAAGAAAAAGACAAATGTCTCTGAATCATTTTCTTGTGAAAACACAGCAATCGAAACTTCGGTCTCTCTGATGAAACCTTTCCTGAAATCAATTAAATTGGCAGTAATTTTCAAAGGATTAAGTTTTGCAAAATAAGAGCAGTCTGAATCAACTTCATTTTCTTGGTAAGAAACCTAAGAATATATATGCGCTTTAACTACCGATTGTTAGCCCCCTAGCATATTTATCTATCCATAGTAGAAATGTGATACTTCTGCGTCGATAGTAAGACGTTAGTATTAACTTTCCTCTCCTCCAATATCCTGTGCCCTCCCTTCCATATTTTTAAGTAACTAACTCACTATCCATAAACTCAAAACATAAAATATAGGTAGTTTTAAATAGTTTAATACAACGTAATCCTCGTGGGATATTAGAGGTGGGGTTATGCTTTAATAATAACTCAGTCTAATTGATAGCAAACTTCAAAATTAGAGATAAAATAAATTGTTATTTTTGTCCTTCGATATAAAAATTCTCTTGCCCTCATATAAATAACGAGGCAATCATATAAATAATATGATAATGCCCTTCTATTGTTTCTGGGTCGATTTCGTGGAGGATGTGCGGTTGAAATAAGACATATTGAGAGAACACTCAATTAAATGTAACTCGTTAGTTATGTTCTTCCACTCTCGGAATTATTAGAATTCAGAAAGCAATATCTAGTGAACGCTATTTACAAAGAGAGATATGTGAGAATATCCCATAAGTTCTGGCTGCAAGTGTATGTAAGTGTATGATGATGATAAAACTGGGAGAACATAACATGAAATATTCGAGCTTAAATCTGTCCCAAGATGTATTGACTCTAAGATCCCAAATTTTTCCTAATCTCCTCACCTATAAGAAAGAATCTCACCGCGTCAGCTGTACCATTATACCTCCCAAGCTTCTCGTGGCTCGTCTATCTATTTGACTTCCTTCCAATATATCTCTGCTGTCTAATCTGTTGAGAAAAAATTTCTACAAGAACGTGATGAAATTCTTGATCCAACAGTGTTGCTTAGACTAGCCCGTAATCTCATTTTACATGATTAAAGTTTCTGCAGTCTATGGCTGAGATCTCCCTTATGGCTTCATCAATTAAATCAGAAACAGTTAATAATCTGTTTTTCAACTTCCAATAGAGAAAGTAGAGATGCTTTTGAAATTTTTGTTTATTCGGACGTTTTGATCGAAAAAATCTTTTCAAAACAAAACAGTCGAGTTTTTAATATGATTTAAGGAACTGTGCTGTCACCTAATGATGGAGGAGCGTGGTAATGTAAAAAGGTTCAAATATTGGAGAAGTAATGCCCCAAGGGAAAAGTACGAGAAGTTTGAAGGTCAAGTGAAAATTAGGAAGATAATACCATAGTAATGTAGAGATGCGATCATGTGACGTACCCACCATTGAAATACGAACAGGTTTATTAATGTATCGACTCAGTCCCTCTGTAAAATAAAAAGTTCAAGCCCAATTCTATCTCCTTTTAGTTCCATACCCCTAATAACTCTAAATAAAAATCCAACATAAAATCTAAATCATTGCCTTCTAACCTGCTAACCTTAAACCGCTAACCCTCCTAAACCTAAACCTAAAGCCATAGCTATAAACTTATACCCATCACAATATGGATACTATCTCTCTCCATAACTCTTTAACCCCACCTAGACCTAATCAATCTCTTAACTCGCGCGTCACCTTTCCCTACCAGCGCAAATAGGCACTTCACAGACAATATGTGAGACCCTCCTAACATCACACTATACCATCTACAACCCTAACTTCAACCTTAACATCGTCAACTCTAACGCGAATCAACCTCTTAAAGATATCCTTTACCCACTCTAAAATACAACCTCTCTTAGACGATCTCTTTATCCGGCTGTAAGCCCTGTAACCCGGACAAATTCCTTTTTTGATTGTCGTCACTAAGTCAACTGTACTCTACCATATACGTATCTTGGTAATGTCGGACAATTCAATTTGGCCGTCTTACCCTTATAAGCCACCTTTAATATCACATTTATAAACGAATTCGCTCATGGTATACTTATATATTTCTATAATAGAATCATCAAAGTTTTGCGCCGTGTGTGTGAAGAGCCGGTGTTCGGAGAGTTGTCCTAATAGAAAGCAAGATGTGTGGTCAAATATATCGATATGTAAGTCATTGATTCTATATTATACTCTCATAGCTCAACAATTTAAAGTGCTAGATTACAACAAGCTCTTTTCTTCTAAAATCTAATGCCTTCAAATTCTATACCCAATACTTGCTCTTTAAAAAACTTCTCTAAATCACAAAGACGCTACCTCTTAACTTAATAACCACCCTACATTTCCTCCAGTAATGTACGTGAACATTGTGGAGTTCTACGTTCCTTGCATCTAAATATCTTGCTACGCCTGATAAAATCTTTTCCTTATTAATTCCCTTTTCCTTCCCTTTGAACATATTAATTCAACCCTAGTTGTGTGATCCTAATTAATAACAAAAGAAGAATTTCATAAACAATCAATTCATAAAACAAGAGCAACAATAAAGTTTAATTAATTATATGATAATTTATACTTCCTATACCTTATCAAAATTTGTGTCCAATTATGCAATTGATACAACATACATAGCAGCTGGATATTTTTGAACATGTATCTCCCTAAATCACTAATACATTTGTTTCCATCATTCCTACTGCACCATAAAATCGTTGTCAATCAGAAAGTCAGAAATTATATTTCAATGCCTTTCTCCGTCGTAGCTTATGTTAAAACCTCCAAGCTACAGATTTATCTTTCATTGAAATACAATGAATTTGGAGTAGTACTTCAGCAATAATATGGAGATGAGACACCAATCGCTGCAGGAGCTTTTATATGATATCTTTATCTGAGCATTGAAAACGTAATATTTTTTTTGCCAGAACGCGTTCGGTAATGTAATGGCCTCTTACCGTGGAGAAGTCGCTCCGCCTCTCACTGTAACTTAGAATACACCCTTCAAATGCCGATCCGCGGACCACACACCTTTTGTTCTCCAGAGAGTCCTCCGTCAATTCCATGGAGCGAAAGAAAATAAACCTATCATATTTTTCAATTAACATTTTTAATAGCATTTAATACAGGAATCTACACGAACCTCAAATGTTTTTTCCTCATTTTTCTTAATTTGCTTTGAAAATGTACCTTTTATCTATTCTGCGTTATAAATTAATAATTAAGCGTAGTGACTTCCAAAAACCATCAAGATATTCTTGACCCGTGTACCTCTAGCTTACATGTGACTCCGTGGTGATGAGGCGAGTTCCAGATCCCTCAACTCCCCTCGAGGGCTTATGGCCTTTGTAAGGCCTTCTTTATCATGCCCTGGTAAGGTATATATATATATATATATATATATATATATATATAAGTTAAGTACCGTTGGTACTTAAGCTAATATATTACCTAGAGGTAATATTAATAAAGTGATTGGGTCAAGAGATGCGTCAAAAAAAGGTGGTTGATGAGATATATATATGTAGAAAGTTAGTGAAAAAATGTAACTAAATAGTTAGTTTGAAAAAAAAAAATTAAGTGATTATACACTCTTAAAGGATGAATGAGGTGGTGAAGTTTTAAGATTGTTAGAGAACGCAAGAATAACCCTCTCTCTCTGCGTAAAATATAAGAGCAACCTCTATAGTTATCTACTTTAACATCGAGGATTCTGTAAATTATGTATATGTATATAGTTATAATAATCTCCCTCTCTATCAATTTATCAAATTTTTTAGATAAGTTAGAGTGCACACACCCCTCTAACACCCACCCTCCCCATTAATTTGCTCCTTTTAATGCAAGCTTTATTCTACTTACCAGGATTTATAAAATCCCCCAATTGTTAGGTTCATTTGAGTACAAACAGCATCCTCCCCTTTATGAATTATATTGTGTTCTCCCCAGAGCCAGTCTTCGCGAGGTTCATTGTTACATCTGCGAAAAGCCCCATCCTAAATAACTTTGTTCACAGTAACTAATATGAAAGGAAAATATTTATCCTGTTACAAGACTCCAAAATGATAGAAGTGTCTCGATGAAGTACCTAGTTTTGGCAATTAAAATAGCCCCCTCAACCCGAAAAACTTGCGCTCTTTTTAAACATACTTTTTAGAAGATGTTCCTTTTTCTTTTTATCTCTTCTCTTGTCCTGGTACTAAAAAAAAAAACTTCCCCATTATACTTTTTCCTGGTACAAAGAAGTATTTTGAATTATTGTTATTTAATTAGATATAAACCTATGATTCTCCTAGAAAACATAGTTTCGTTATTTATATTTCAGGAAACTTATAATTTATTAAATAGCAATTGGTTCCAATGCACAATGAGTATGCCTTATAAACCCCTAATATCATTATTTCATAGAAATTTACCATGTCAAAGTGCATCCCTGTAATTTAATAAACCCTTGATAAGGATCAATTAATAAGTTGTTAAAAGTCCCAAGTAAATGTGCTTTAAATATATTTTAAAGATATTATTAATTTCGATAATTTCAATACCGCTATATTTATCCCTTTTGTGTCTAGTTATATAAATTACATAAGAAAGTTGTCTTGTAAAAATTTAATTTCTGAGTTAAATTTATTTTTATATTAATGTTTAGTATAATAAACCATGAAAATTGTAAAGTCTAAATTTGTACCACATAAGCATTATTGCTCTTAAATTTTTATAAAATTCCTAATAATAGTAGCCCAGAAATCCCACTTATTATTGTAACCTAATGTAACCTATAAAACAGAACCTTCACTTTTTTTTTAATAATAATTGTCTCCTCCCTTTAAAAAAACAAAAAAAATATCCAAATAAAAATAAAAAGTGGTACAAAAAGATATATTGCCATTAGTTAATTATTTCATATAGCGTTGTTATATATATATGAGTTGTCTTATTTTGAATACTCTATATCCTAATTATAATATGGTTATAAACATATTAAATTTGCCCCTGACCCCTCCAAAAATTTTAAATCACAGTTTATATGCACATTTTGCATACTTTCTGACACTACTGTCTCATAATCACAGGGACAAGCATCCCTCTCCTCGTTTATTTTCATTCTAAAACTGATTTTCCTTCTGCACTCATGTCCTACCTTCTCCTTCTATAACCTTTACGCAAATATATCTTATGCCCGTGCTCTTTTTCAACCTCAACAAATAAGAAAGTCTCTTCTATAAATGAATAACTTCTGCTACCATGTTTAGTGCATAGTTATCTTCCCTATTTCCTAAGACTTTTCCGCTATCACGGTTCCTAAACACATCCGGTGCCGTGCTAAGCCAATCAAGTCTATCCATCTGGAATTTCAGAAATTCAAAACCACAATTACCAAAAAGCAGACTAAAATCCACCGAACATATGGAAATTGATAACCCAAAGTCCTATAAAATATTATCACAAGCTCCATGAGAAAGAGAGAATAAACTGAATGACTTTCCGAACGAGTTTGCATTGATTTTTAACTATTTTCTTTGTGATTTTAAATTCGATAAGTTAAATTACTATAACGCAAGACATATCTACTATCTAAATCTCCTATGTTTCGGTTGATTCTACAGCAACTTTAATTATATTTAAGGAACCATAAAAAATAGTTATAAATTTAGTGAGCATATAACTTTTATTAATATATTGTATATTAATATTTGAATACTCTTACTTATTTACATTCATTATATATTGAAATATATTAGTAATTTTTTATATCTAACCTAATAATATTAGACAGATATAAAAGGTAATAAGAGGTGAGAATGCAAGTCTTACCTACTTATACTCAAGACTAGTTGTTGTAATGCTTTATATATATATGTCAACCTGATATGGACTCTATATGTGATACTCTATTGAGTAGTAATATAACTATTATAAAACCCTCATGGCCCTTATTACTAGTGGGTAATATTATAACAAATTTTAAATTTAAATATTCAATATAACATATATTACTACCTTCCATTAATCTTTTATATAGATACTCCTAAATAATTTGCCCCATTCCCATCATATATTATAATTTAGACTCCACATAACTTATATACCTTACCGTATTTACAAATATAATATTATTATAGAATTTAGTAATATAGACTTTAGTTATTTTATATTATATATTATATGTGTGTGTGTGTGCTGTGTATAATAGAATCAAAATATAGGAGTATATGATCGAGGAGTGTGTTATACATCAGTTTCTTTCCTCGTGCCCAATTTCTGAGACTGGCATTGTTAAATTAAATCTCACTTTGAGACTTCGTGTTTATGTCTGGCGAGTCACTATAGCCTTGCGGGGCCTTATCCAGATGAACAAGCAGGAATGACGAAAAGAAAAGAATTACCGAAGCGACCTAGGATTAGCTCTTAGTGGCTGTCTTCTGTTCTTATAATACATGATCTAAATATCACCCCATGGCTTGGTGCACACCCAGGAAACGCCGTTAGAGCTAGGCACCCTGGCACTCATTCCAGTTCTTTTTTTTTATTTTATCTTTGTCTCCCTTGCCCCTCCTTCTTTTTATTTCTTTCACAACGAGCACGAATATTAGGGTTTGAATATAATCTTTTATTTAATTCTAACTAAGTGTGGTATTTATCACATTTGGTTTCGTCATTTATGTCTGCATTTCAGTTAGAGCGGAGATATATGCTCATTTCTTGAATTTAATGTGTCTTCTACTGACATAAAATGAGAAGAAGTATCTTTCAAAGATTGCGCGTAAAAGCACGGTCATCACTGGTCCTCTCATTCAATTCGTTAATTTATATAACCATTATTTTTAAAGCATGAAATATTATTTACATATATATTACATATTTAATAATTATAATATATTATTTTTAAAAATTGGAGGATATGGAGAAGAAATAAGGGAGATAATAATAAATGGTAATAATAATAATAATAATAATAATAATAAATGTGTGTAATGGTAAGAAATTATAATCTACTTACTCATCATTAAGAACCAAAGGTTTCTTCTCGTCATTATTCTGAGGCAAAAGACTCGGAAGGAGTGGTTTCATTTCCTCCTCAGGGGGTTGATCCAAAACGAGTAAATCAAAGTCACTCCCTCCTTCCAGCTTTATTACAACAGAGTCCAAGAGTTTCAGCAACTGATCAGACTGGTCAGCATCCACTGATATGTTTTCCATTCTCTTCATCTCCTCAAGTTCGCAAAAGACACTTACTCGTCGCTAAAAAATGTTTAGACATTCATATTGTGTGTGTACAAATGAATGATTTATTATAAACTCAAGTATTACTACTACTACCACAGTACCACTAATAATATTTAAACATGTACCTTCAAATTTTCAATCTGTTCTTCTTTTCTCTTAACGAATTCTTCAGGATGATATTTGGCCTTAAACCTTTGTGATAAATATCAAAAGAAAAATTTAATATTTAAATAATTTCAAGTAATTTTTTTTATTTCTAAAATCATTTTTCTTTTATTTAAATTAAACCTATAATTAGTAGCTCTAATTTTCAATAGTTTTAGTAGATTGTTTAACTTTGTGATAAAAATATGAACTATAAAATACGTAATAAAAATATGAACTATAAAATACGAACTTTAATTAATAATAATAAAAATCACAAAATTTTTCAAATTGACACGGAAGTCCTTACCTTTCAAAACTTTTAAACAAAATTCGCGCGCAGGGACTCGTACCTAAATTTTTAAATGCGCACATGGGCCATTGTGCGACCCCCTAATCGTCTATCTATCCTAAACATTTTTTGCGAATCTAGTACTGCATTGCGCGCAGTTTGCCCTAACTTCTAAGATAATGAATTCGTGAGTCCCTCCCTATGAAATTATAAATTTTCATTTTTCCAGGAACGTAATACAAAATTTTATCACAAATAAATCACGAATCTCTCGGTGATATAAAGAGCAAATATTAAGATTATCATTTTAATTACATATTCTTCATAAAGCTGATCGAACTGTAATTTGTTCATCGGAGAGGCGATACCAGCTGTAAAAGGAAGCTTCATGCAATTTTTTTTAAACTGATTATTAACCTACAATATCTATATAAAGGATTTTATGCTTGAAATTTGCATATATCCTGATACAATATACAAAATCTATAAATTCATCCTAGGTTAATAAATATGCATATATAATAAAAGCAAAAAAAAAAAAAATTTAAATTTGAATGAGACTCCATACACACAGTTCTGAAGTACGATGCCCAAAGAACCTGAACAATAACCTACTTTTTGTAACAAAAAATAAAAATTTCCCCCAGAAAATTTCTATCAATAAAATATTATCTGCTTGACCTTTTTTTTAAAATCTATATTCTTCAAACTAAATATGATTATATGTTTGACCTTTTTTAAATCTATATTCTTCAAACTAAAAAAACTTAACTATTCTTCAAACTATTTATTTATAAATAAATAAATAAATTCTTCAAACTAAATATTATGTTTGACCTTTTTTAAATCTATATTCTTCAAACTAAATATGATTATATGTTTGACCTTTTTTAAATCTATATTCTTTAAACTAAATATGGTTATATGTTTGACCTTTTTTAAATCTATATTCTCTAAACTACCTATCCATAATAACAATCAATAATATTTCAAAAATATTCTAATTCCTAACACTCCTTAACTTAATTCCGGTTATAAAATACATAAATAAAATACATACCATTCTTCTTCTTTGTGATTAATGAAAAATTCATTAAGTTGTTGACGTTTAAATTCAAGTTTGTAATCAGAATATTTTTTTAGGGCTTCTTCTTCATTAATATTTTCATCACACTGTTCCATAAAAGCCTTGAAGGACATCATTGGAGGCTGTGTGGGGCCCATATCATCCATTCTGTAATACAGAAGTATGGCCAATTGTCAAGGTTTCCTTTTTATATAGTTATATATAAAAAAAGAAAACTTTTAAATGAGAAACTACATACCTTCCACCTCCTCCACCACCGGGACCACCCCCAACAGGTCCACCCATACCAGGACCAGGGCCTGGTCCAGGAGCTGGTCCTGGGCCTCCTCCATGTGGGCCAGGCATTGGATAATCATGGGGGTAGTTTCCATAGTGACCATATGAAGCATCATATGGATATCTTCTTTCCTCCCTTTAAAATAAAATAAAAAATAAAAAAAATGTAACTATGAATAAGCAAACAATTTGAAGAGAAAAAATGTGAAAGTAAAAAAATGAAAGATTAGAAAGGAACTATGAGAAAAATAAAATTAATTATATATATATATATATATATATATATATATATATATATATATATATATATATATATATATATATATATATATATATATATATATATATATATATATATATATATATATATATATTTTCTTTTTTTTCTTTTCTTCACCTTCCTCTTTGCCCTAAGATTGGGGGTAAGGTGCTGTACAAGCATCGGAAAAGAAAAGCAGTAGGAGAACATGACAAACGTCGAAAAGAAAGCCCAGCCTTACCGCCCTCTCTGTACCATTAATTAGTGAGAGCTCGTCACAGACAGAAAATCCACCCTAGAGCATCATGGGACCGCGACGGACCCTCACTATGGTAAATCGTCAATGTAAGGGTTCATCCCCTGGCCCAGGTGGGCCACAACCATGCCCCCATACAAAACCCCGCCATTCTCTCCTATCATGCACCTTTATTCTCGCCTCTGCCAAACTCACATTTCTCTCCTTCAGACATTCGTTCACCGACTCAATCCACTTTCTCTTCGGTCTCCCAGCCGGTCGGTTCCCAACACACTCACCACTATACATCCGCTTAACCAACCTACTATCATTCATCCTTTCCACATGACCAAACCATCTCAACATACTTTCATTTATTCTCTCATTTACCCCTTTCTTCACACCACACCACTCTCTAATACGTTCATTCCTCTCTTTATCAATTCTTCTCACACCTAGCACACCCCTAAGATTGTCCATCTGAACACATTGAACTTTAGATCTATACTTCTTATTCCAGACCATAGTCTCACTACCATACAATAACACAGGTAACAACATACCCTCATGTAAGACCCTAGCACACTCAAGACTTAGTCCCTTTGCATTCACCAACGATTTAATTGCACCAGCCACCTTCCTGCCATTCACAACTTTCCTACTACACTCTGCATCGTCCGTTCCCTTCTCATCCAACATATACCCTAAATATTTAAACTTAGACACTTGTTCTAGCTGCTCACCATCTAACATAACTTCACACTGAGGAGTGTCCTCACTCACAACCATAACCTTACTCTTATCCACGTTTACTTTCAAGCCCCTCCTTTCACACACCCTGCCAAATCTCTCTACCAATCCTCTCAAACTCTCTTCAGATTCGCCACACAGAACCAAAACATCCACATATAATATATATATATATATATATATATATATATATATATATATATATATATATATATATATATATATATATATATATATATATATATATATATATATATATATATATATATATATGAGAAAAAGAAAAAGTTTATAAGGAGGATGAAATAGGAATTTACAAGGAATAGGAAGCTCTTCTGAAGGAAGGAAAGATTAAGAATGAGAATAAGGGGAATCTGCTTAGAATAATGAATAGGGATGGTGCTTTCGTACTGATGAAATGGATGTGAGGGGAGTGTGGAAAGAACACTTCGAAATCTGCACAATATTAACAGTAATGATGAGGTGTTAGTGAATGTGTGTGGTTTTGATGGTGCAAGAAGGAATAGGTATTTTGGGGATGAGGTTATTAGTAAGGAGGAGGTAATGGGTAGAGTGAGAAAATTGAAGAATGGTAAATCTGCAGGTATAGATGAAATTACTAGTGAAATGATCAAGAGCGGAGGCGAGATGGTGATTGATTGGATTTGGAAGTTGTGTAATAAAGCGTTTATGGAGGGTATAGTTCTAAGGGATTGGAGGAGAGCTGTAATAGTACCCTTATATAAGGGTAAGGGAGAAAAGGGGAACTGTAGAAATTATAGGGGAATAAGTTTATTGAGTGTTGTAGGGAAGGCATATGCTGGTATTTTGGTTGAAAGAGTGTCGAGTGACTGAGGGACTGATTGGTGAAGAACAGGTGCGTTTAGGAGTGGTAGAGGATGTGTGGATCAAATCTTTACATTGAAACAAATGACAGAAAATGAGGGAGAAGAAGAATAAATTATATTTAGGTTTTATGGATTTACAACAGGCGTATGATAGAGTTAATAGGGAAGCTTTATGGCAGGTATTAGTGATATATGGTGTTGGTGGTAGGCTTCTGAATGGAATCAAAAGTATGTATGACGATAGTGAAGCGTGTGTAAGAATAAATGGTGTCAATGGTGATTGGTTTAGGATTAATAGCGGAGTGAGACAGGGTTGTGTTATGTCTCCTTGGTTATTCAATGTGTATATGGATGGGGTTATGAAAGAATTCGAGGTGGGGATGACAGGAAATGGTGTTAGAATGATGGAGAATGGAGAGGAGTGGAGGGTGCCCTACCTATTATATGCGGATGATTTGGTTCTGTGTGGCGAATCTGAAGAGTTTGAGAGGATTGGTAGAGAGATTTGGCAGGGTATGTAAAAGGAGGGGCTTGAAAGTAAACGTAGATAAGAGTAAGGTTATGGTTGTGAGTGAGGACAGTCCTCAGTGTGAAGTTGTTAGATGATGAGCAGCTGGAGCAAGTGTCTGAGTTTAAATATTTAGGGTATGTGTTGGATGAGAAGGGAACGGATGATGCAGAGTGTAGTAGGAAAGTTGTGAATGGCAGGAAGGTGGCTGAATTAAATCGTTGGTGAATGTAAAGGGACTAAGTCTTGAGTGCGCTAGAGTCTTACATGAGGGTATGTTGTTACCTGTGTTATTGTATGGTAGTGAGACTATGGTCTGGAATAAGAAGTATAGATCTAAAGTTCAATGTGTTCAGATGGACAATCTTAGGGGCATGCTAGGTGTGAAAAGAATTAATAAAGTGAGGAATGAACGTATTAGAGAGTTGTGTGGTGTGAAGAAAGGGGTAAATGAGAGAATAAATGAAAGTATGTTGAGATGGTTTGGTCATGTGGAAAGGATGAATGAAAGTCGGTTGGTTAAGCGGATGTATAGTGGAGAGTGTGTTGGGAACCGACCGGCTGGGAGACCGAAGAGAAAGTGGATTGAGTCGGTGAACGAATGTCTGAAGGAGAGAAATGTGAGTTTGGCAGAGGCGAGAATAAAGGTGCATGAGAGGAGAATGGCGGGGTTTTTGTATGGGGGCATGGTGTGGCCCACCTGGGCCAGGGATGAACCCTTACATTGAACGATTTACCATAGTGAGGTCCGTCGCGTGGTCCCATGATGCTCTAGGTGGATTTTGTCTGTGACGAGCTCTCACTAATTAATGGTACAGAGGGGCGGTAAGGGCTTTCTTTCGACGTTTGTCATGTTCTACTGCTTTTTCTTCCGATGCTTCGTACAGCAACTTCAAACGAATCTTGGGGCAAAGAGGAAGGTGAAGAAAGAAAGAAATATATATATATATATATACATTTATATGATAAGAAAAGATGATATTGGTATTATTTTAAATATATATAGTATATATATATATATATATATATATATATATATATATATATATATATAAAGAGTATATACATGAATAGATAGATATATATATTATATAATATATCTATATATATATATATATATATATATATATATATATATATATATATATATATAAATTTTTCGTATATATATATATATATATATATATATATATATATATATATATATATATATATATATATATATATATATATATATATATATATATATATATATATATATATATATATATATATATATATATATATATATATATATAGTGGGTATAGATATATATATATATATATATATATATATATATATATATATATATATATATATATATATATATATATATATATATATATATTCCTCCTATCCCCAGATTTGGGGGTGAGGTGCGTACCATACACCGGAACAGAAAAGTAGTAGAAGATGAGGCAAGTCGAAAAGAAAGCCCCTCCCCCCTTTTTGCCTTCCACTTTATACCCCCAGTGAGAAATCGTCGCAAACATAAAAATCCACCCTGAGGCTTCACGAGACTGCGGCGGACCCTCACTGTGGTATCTCGTCAATGTGGGGTTCATCCCATGGGCAAAGACCACAACCATACACCCTCACAAAACACAGCCATTCACTCCTATTGTGCATCTTTCTTCTCGCCTCTGCCAAACTCACATTCTCCTCCTTCAGGTATTCCTTTAATGACTAAATCCACTTCTTCAGTCTAAAAGCCGGTCAATTCCCAACACACACACCACTAAACATCCGCTTAACCAACTGACTATCATCCATCCTTTCCATATGACCAAACCATCTCAATGTACTCTTGCTTATTCTCTCATTTACGCCCTTCTTCACACAACACAACTCCCTAATGCAATCATTCCTCATTTTATCAATTCTTCTCACACCTAACACTCCCCAAAGTTTGTCCATCTGAACACTTTATACCTTAGATCTATACCTTTTATTCCAGATCATAGTTTCACTACTACCATGTAACAACATACCCTCATGCAAAACCCTAGCGCACTCAAGACTTAGTCCCTTCACATCCACCAAGGATTTAATTTCACCAGCCACCTTCCGACCATTCACAACTTTCATACATTATGCACCATCTGTTCTCTTTCGTCCAACATATATCCTACATATTTAAACTGAGATACTTGTTCCAGTTGCTTACCATTTAACATGACCTCACACCACAGACTCTCCTCACTCACTACCATAACCTTACTCTTATCTACCTTTACTTTCAAATTCTTCCTATTACACACCCTGCAAAACCTCTCAAACTCTCTTCAGATTCACCACACAAAACCTAATCATCCACATACAATAAGCAAGGCACCTTCCACTCTCTTCCATTTTCCATCATTCTAACACCTTCCCTTGCCACTCCCACCTCTAATACTTTCATAACCCCATCCATATACAAATTTAATAACCAAGGAGACATAACACATCTCCCTGCTATTAATATTAAACTAATCACTTTCAACTCATTTATTTTAACACATGCTTCACTATCGTCTACATGCATTTGGTTCCATTCAGAAGCCTATCACCAACACCATATATCACTGGTGGGTTTGTATCATTGTTTGTAGTTACCAAATGATGTATATATTATATTCTTTGGGGGTATTTTTTATTTGTCATGTATGATGAAAGTGTTACGAAGGGGAGAATAATTGTGTTGCTGTGAGTGATGGGTGTTCTGTCGACCTCAGTAGTTAGTAGTTCCTTCATTAGGTCTTTATTATCCTCTTATTCCTTGTTTCGCGGCATCCATCACTCTTTCACGTTTGAATGAAACGATTGTGAATGATTGTAGATGAGTGTGATTAATCGATTTTTCATGTATCTATTTTTTCTTCCGTAGGAATTATTAATTAATATGTATGTTTAAGAGTCTGAAGTAGGTTTGAAGTGAAGCTAGGTGGAGGTTGTGGACAAGTTAGTTGTGATGGTTTCCTGTGGTATCCTGTAGATGAATTTTAATATCGATTGATGATGGTTCTGGGAAATCCCTTTTCTTGGGGATTTTGAAATCCTTTTCTGGTGGATACGGGTAAATATTTTTCCTATTACTTTATTTATTCCATTAGTTTTATTATTATTGGTCTTAGTAGATTTTATTTAATTTTGAAGGTTTGACGCCAAGTAGTGGATGCTTCTAGTTTGGGTCACCGGTAGTCTAGTTGATCGTGATAGAAGAAGTAGAAGTAGAGGTGTGAAAAAAAACTGGTCAACACCATTGGCCAGGTAGCTATTAAGTATTATTTTGTTTTTTATTTTTGATTTGATTTATTTGACTCAATTATTTAATTAGGATTATTTTGTTTGTTTCTTATGATAATTTTTAATTTAAATGGTTGAACTTTTGAAGTTTTTGCATTAAAATTTTAGATTTTAATTGATTGATTATGTTAATGATAATTAGTGTTAATGTTAATGGTTAATGATTATTTAACTTATATTTTAATTGCTTATATTTATTTACTCTTGTTGTCAGGTTAGGAATTATGTAACTTTTTATTTAATTTTTTTTCTATATTCTTGTCATCATCATATTGTGATTTGTTTAATTTTGGCTCGTTCCAGTTTTTTTTTGGAGCCGGATTTTCCATTTTGGAGCTGCATTTTTTTTGGGACCTCATTTTTCGGCTGGAATTTTGTGGCAGCATTTTGTTCCCTGTGGCTGTACGTGGATACTGATTAAAGTCAACAGTGCTGTGCACTTAACTAAATTCGAATGTGGAAAATTTAAAAGTAGACTGCAGAAATTAAAATCGATTGAAAAATTATAAACAGAAAGGTATACATTTAAAATAGAACAAAGACTCCGACTAGGACGTTTGGAAAATAAAGTAAAAAAGAGCTAAGAGCTAAAATTGAGAATAGCGAGGGAAAATTTTTTAACATTGGAAAAACTGTGATTGTTGTAAAACTAAAATTGGACAATAAAAAGTGTAGGGACCATAACCGGTACCATTAGACGTGAAAAACCTTTTTAAAAGCCAGTGGTACCAAAGTGAACAAAAGTTCGAACATTTGGTGAAGGTACCGAATTGAAAATAAACTATTGAAACTAAAATATTTGATAAATGAATATTTGACAGACAATTTCGTAAATTAAAATTTATTTAAATTTTTATTGAATCTATCGTTTATTATTTTTTATTTTTACTATAAATATTATATGTTGTAGATGTTGTAGGTATAGGTGTGGTTTGTAGTATATGGTATATTGTAATACCTGGTGGTGGAACTAGTAGGTGCTGTAATATATCTGTATTGGAATAACGTGTGTATTTTTTTTTGTAGTAAGTAGTAGGTGGTATCAGATCAGGATACTGTGTGTAATTTTTGTAATTATTAAGTATTAAGTAGTATTGGATACTATATATATTCTCGTGTAATAAATTTAAGGTGTATGTGTCTTTTTTTTGTATTTTTTTTGTATCCCCAATATCTGTCCTGGAAGACAGCCTCACGCCTTTCTTGATTCAAATTATTGTAGCACTCAGGTTTTTATTTAGCGTAAAATCCGCTACATATTTGTGGCGCCCAACGTGGGGCTGTCTCGAAGGATAGGTGAGGGGACGTAGTGTAAAGTAGGTTTGAGTAATAAAGTAGAAAATATAGTAAAGTAGTAAGTAGTGTAACAAGCGTAAACATGGCTACGAAAGAGGAGTTGCAGTTGGAGTTGGAAAGGTATAAGGAAGCTTTGAGAAAGGAAGAGAAAGAGAATGAAGAATTGATTAAGAAGGTGAGAGATTTAACAGAGGGAATGAAAGAGATGGAGAAACGAATGGAAGAGAGAATGGAAGAGAAAATGGCTGCAAAAATAGAGGAAATATTGAATAACAGGTTTGCTGATGGGATTGGAGGGAACGGAATGAATGGAACCCAACAAAGGGTGACCTCTACTCCAAAGGTGGTAAATGTAAAGAGGAATGGGAAAGGGGAAAAGAAGGACGAGAGAGTGAAGACCAAAGATGATGAAAAAGTGATGTACAAGGATGATGAGTTAAGTGATGTGACTGAGGATGAAGGGGATGGGGATGGAGAGAAGGATGTAAACAAGGTGTTGAATGGGAAAAAT
>JABUQX010127023.1:0-55834 GCA_015478945.1 Trachelipus rathkii | reverse complement strand
AATAATCATACTCAGTATCTTGATATTTATTGAGGGGTTAAACTGTAAAAAATTAGAGCCCACTTATATATATATATATATATATAAATAGTATATATATATATCTGTAATCTCCCTAATATAATATAATTGAGTTATAGGTAGACCTAAAAAATTTATGGTGCATACCTATTAAATTAATATTATATATATTAATATTATAATTATCCCAAATATAAAGAATTTTGAAATTGTATAAAAGTAGTTATTATATATATACTATATAATATTATATATTAATATTAAATTTAGAGTTATATTAATTTAATTATTTTAATTTATATTTGTGAAATATTTACGTGTATAATATGGCTAAATAAATTATCATAAAAAAATTTTATCAGCTATTTGACATTAAATACTTATATTTATTATGGGTATGACGATATATCTATTGTGAGTTCACCTACTTCACAATGACAGAGTGGAAACTCTAACACGCTTCTATTCACTAGCTATGACACATGCGTATAGATATTATGTTACTTTTTATAATCACTGATCTACTATAAGATTATGTTAGACAATGACCCAATCCTTTTCATGTTAAGGCGCGCTAGAAGCGACATAATAACAACTCAACACTATTGTTGATGTAAAGATCAAGACGAAATATTCATTCGAGGTGGGAGAAACTTATAATTTCTTTTTTGTTTTCTTCCAGATAATTAAATATCCTCACGCCTATCTAGACAACCGTAAAATGGAGTATCATATAATCTTCATGGTACGGCATAGCGCCTCTGTGACTGTTAACTAAAAGTATCGACTACTAGACACACGATCTTTTTATGCTCAACATTGTTGAACGATACCACGATGCTGGGCGACATCGTAATGACTTCCTACGGAAGAGCAAGGGAGTCCTATAAAACTCACCTGAAAACTGTGCTATGATGGATCTCCCTTTTAGGTTGGGTTGCAATATAAGGATCTCTACGTAAATGAATCATAACCCCTCAATTATCAGACGTTGGTTACATTCTATAACTTCATATATCTTATGAAAAATCTTCTCCAAATGATTTATTGAGTAGAGCAACACACCATTTGGTATGAGAGTAAATTTAAAAATAATTGCGACACACTGTGCCTAACCGAATATATTGAATATGAGAGATGATGGAATGGTGAAGGACAGATCTCGGCAGCCGCGTCGTGAGTACCCCTAGCGTGATGAGTAATTACCTCGACTTGTAAGCCCCTTTGTGACTCATACAAAGTAATACTGGCGCGTATTGCCATATTTTTTACATTATCCTCTATAATATCTATCTTAATTATGTGGTGCGATTTGAAATCATAATCAAAATAAAAAAATAAGATAAATTTGACTCAAGTTACTAAATCAAAGTAACGTTAACTAAAATCAAGATAAATAGTTTAAACTATGCTAAAAAAAAATTAATCATACCCAATATACCAACATTTACATAGGTGAAATCGCTAGATGTACACATTCCGAAGCCTCTCATCTTGAAGAGGCTAACAGTCACAATCGTAGCTACTATTGATGGGAGGAGTAATTATCATCTCAAGGTAGAATAAACACTCCCACTGAAAGTGAGTCTCAGGAGAAATGGAAAAGTACTAAAATATCATTGAGAGTGTATATAAGATACACAGACGTTGTGTTAACAACATGAGAAAGTACCTACATGAAACAAGTTATGTTTAGTTTGAGAACTGAAATGAAAACGCATAATTTTTTAAAAAGCGTCGGAAAAATTGCTCAGGAAAGTACATTGAGCACTATCAGGAACGTAAACATTGAATCACTCAGTGAGTGATGGAGTGAGGAGCCCTTAGAACATATTGAGTATATAAGTAGTTGACCTTATGGGGAAAAGTTAGCTGGAAAAACATGTGGAAATTAAGCTATAGATAAAGGGGTATAAAGCATGGAAACATAAGAAAATCGTATCATCATTCAAGTGAAATAGTTCAAGTTATGTAATGATATATGAGTGAATATTAAGAAACAGTCATTAAATACACTATGAATACTATATATAGTCGCTTACACTATATGAGTGAGATAATAGTATAATATTAAGTATCTATTAGTATAACTGAATGAGATATACTCATAACTATATTGATATTGATTTGGCACAGAATGCGAGTCTTGGTCTTTTCGATGGATTGTGTAGTCAGCTAATTGGCTACTATCAATCTCAAGATTACTGGTATCAGTGCCACCATCTAAGGGGGATGAAGAGTATAATGTATACACTCGAGTCTTAACGCGTAAGATTACCAAATGAACGTTATACAATTAAAAAAAATCGAGAAGGAGGCGTGAGAGTAATAAGGCCTATTGAGAGGGAAGCGAGAGCGATTTAATAGCTAGTAGGAAAGGTAGAACTAGGAAACTAACAATAAGTAGTATATATCCATGATATCTGGGATAAGGTATATAACTGACTGTGTTAAGGTTAAGTACCACTACAGTTAATTAGTAGTATGGACCATACCCCGAATAAAAAAATGCTTTCCCAGAGTTATTATCTTAAGTAAGGAGCGATATTATGAGTTTATGTACACCCAATAATCAGGAAACCATTTTTAATGAAACAGTGCTAACATCACACTTAACTTTATCTCGAATTCGTATCGTCTTGACAATCATCTAATCTCTCTTCTCAAACATTGGAACATCTGTAGTACCTCTTCAGGAAAGGAGCTTAAACGTGTGAATTGAATCATCATAACATATCATACATATATTCTATCACATGACTCTCGGACTCTAGGAAAGTAGCTGTCAGTCGATGACATCATTCCAGAAACTCAGCTCAGGAAAATGTATTACATAGACATTACACATCACGTATAGACTAGCGCATATGAAAAGTATCAGTGGGATAAACATGGAATAGATAGCCTTAAGTGAGATTCGACATCATCTATTACACTATACTAAATCGAGACGAGTAGGATAAGCGGCTCAATCGAACGCTTCATCTCAATAAGAGAGAAGATGAATAGAAAGTAACAACTATAAGATGAATAAGTATGGAGTAAGTACTATATAGATAAAGATATATATGGTGAAAGTACTGTAGTATGATGATGGGTATATAAATAGTATGTGAAAAGAAGTATAATGAGAGAAATCAATAGTGTAGGAATAGGGTGGCGATGAGGTTATAAAGAAATCGCATGAAAGTAACATTGAGGTACACAGTTCACAGAGAACATGATTAGAATTGAAGTAAAGCTGTCAGAGGAAAAGATACGGCATGAGCCTGCCTTAACGGTTCAAAATGAGGGAAGATACATATCACTTGAAAGTGAGAGAGTGCCAATAATATAAAGGCAAATGAGACACATTGGCCATCACACATCAGCAAAATAATATAACTATGGAGTATAGAGTCAGTGTAAATCTAGGTCCAATTACTACCGTGAAATCGGATGATATTGGGTAAAGTAGCTGGAAAGCTACTTAGATCGATCATCCAAGTGTATAAAAGTAAGGTCACACCTCACCACATTGGATAAAGATTATCAAGTATTATATAGCTATCAGGTAAGCCTAAGGTGGGTCAGGTGCTAGATAAAGTAAAAGTGAAAACAAAATGAGGTTCTTCTTATTTGATTTAACATGTATCCACAACAATAATACACATAATTCATATATATTTATTATAAGGTAATTACAAGAATATTCCGAAGATATCATCATGACTTATCTTTAAACTAATAATATAACTCTTGATATTACTTATTTGTATTTTCTTATTTCTTTTTTTTTAAATTTTGTAATTAGGCGATGGTTAGTTGTTCCCAATTTATAATTTATTAAATATAATAAAAGCGTGTAACATACTCTAAGACTAACACTCACACTATAATAGCTATAGTTGTCCACTACGACTCTGAATATCTCGAATCGCACTATAGACAGAGTGGAGATAATTGAGTGAGAGCGTGTGCGAAGTACAAATGAGTTATTAACTGCTTTGAGTTAGGAGGGAGAGAGTGTCACATAAGCAAGTTCGTGCTGAGAACCTTTTGAAGACTAATTATTTACATAACGGAAAACAGCCGAAAATGTGTTCATACGCTAAAGATTACTCTTATTTCGTATTTATATTATTATCTAATTTTCGAGTATTCTAATATGACTTTTTTATCGAAGAGTATTCATAAATAAATACAATTATCAGAGAATGATACAAAGTTTCTCAATTTAGAGTAATATAAAAAGAGCAAGACTATAAATAATGTGATGCTCATATATTATCACTCTTGTTGGAGAGTGATATTTATATATTTACTTTTTATAGGCCTAATATTACCGTATAATGTAGTGAGAATAGAGTAGAATTATAAATAGTAACCTAGTATATGCCCACGGGATACACCCAAACAATCAATATTAATTAAGATATAGACATAAGTTGCATAAGTGAGGTTTTCGGCATACCGGGGGATCGATTCTGAGAGAGTATAGTACTACTTTCGTCCCCTCACTCTATATATCATAGTATCCATTACTATTTGATCGCTCGATCTATACTACGTCACCCTGAAATAAATATAGAGAAAATAGAGCACATATTATATATAATAATATAAAACTAAACGAGTATTTTACTACATCAATAATATATATATATAAATTAACATAAAACATCATATTTATGGTTATTAAATACCACTTGACTACTCAGTATATATACTTATATAATAAATATAAGCTAAATAATATAATATACACAATTGGTTAGATATGATTTACAGAGATAATACGATACTTGATTATTCATAAGGAATGCTATTCAATTAAAATTGTAAAGCACAAATATTTACAGATGGAATGTGAGCCCTCCACTATCTTAGTGAAGTTAAATATTGAAAGTAATTAGGAGATAAAAGAGTAGTATACTGAACAATTGTTCTTCATATTGTGTAACTGTCGCAATGATCTGAGACTTTATCCTGTCGGGCCGTGTTCATTCAAGATTTTATCGAGTCATCTCTATCATATCCCCAATATGTTTAACCACTCTATTAGCTGTGAAAATTTCCCCTCATCCGGTATTTATAAGGGTACGTAGCGTGTGAACAATCACTTTAATGTTATATGCATGCGGGATACGTTACCGGGATTTGGAGCTGCGAGCAGCTCATAGTATATTATTGTGATCCTATAGGCAGTTCACCTATAGCAACACACACTCAGACGAGACATCATTTAGCATGACTAATCACCTCGATAAATTACTTGTGATAAACCCAATAGTAATAAACAACTAATATATATATAGTGTCATTCAATATAATGATCATTCAACATTCCAACCTCCTGCTTTACTAAGATCACCATATATAATACATTTAACCAGAACTCACATCTCACTTATTCACTTAATAACTATAACTCTATTGTGGAGTGCGGGGAGACAAAACAAAAAGAGCACGATGAGAAAAAAAGATAGAAATGCGAGCTGTATGAATCTGTTGAGTTATATTCCCTCCCGATTATATGTTAGTCGTGGGATGAGGAGAAACTAAAGCGAAGTAATCACCTCGCTATGATACACGAGATTGTGAGTTTATTGTACGAGTAATAGTCTCTGCAGAGCATAAGCGCATGACATACCGTAGACGAAGTATAACCTGACTTAATTAGAGGCCAAATATGTATATTATATTAATTGACCAGGAATTAGCTATAATAATAATGGCTCACAAGAGAGGTAGAGCATGAGTATGAGAGAGTGAGTGAGAGTATAGGAGAGTTAAAGTACATATAATATGTTCTTATATAATATATATATATCTATTTTAATCTCAAGTCAAAAAATATGTTAATTAACTCGTAGGTTAATGAGATAATAAATAAATATTAGTAATATATAAATATTGTAAAAGAGTAATAATATAAATTTCCAAATCGTGATAAAGAGATTGACATTTGTTTCTATTTATTTAGAATAATGAGGGCAAAATGAATTATGGCTCAGCTGATTAATATATAGAAAATATAATATGAGATAAATATATATAGAAAATCAGTATGTTGATAAATATAATTAAGTGATATAATTTCCCCCTTCTAGTAAATATTGATGTATTTATTGATGTTGATTATGTGGAAAAGGACATATAGAGATATTAGGGTAGAGGTAGGATTACCATGGGAACACGCAATTATTCATCTCGATAAATCACTTCACTCCTGATTCACATCTCATGAGAGCGAGTAGACCACTAAACAGACTTATTGATGGTGAGCAGCGTAAGAGAGAGAAATCACAATGATTTGGTTGTATTTAAAGGAGCAATTTTTGTCATGCGAGTTGGTAGAAGAAAGTTCTGTTCTAGTATTTCTATTAATTTGGCCAAAATTTTAATGTTATGTATAAAGTGAACAAGACCTGGAACCCAACCGCCTTAAGATATAGTATTATGTAGTGGTTATGAGCAATATCACCGTACCTCTAAGCGTACGTTCGGTCCATCTATATCAACTTTGATCAGGTTTACTCATTCCTATCTAGTGATATATAAGAGATGTGCGATATGTATTATATCTGCAAGGAGGCGAGAGATGATTATCATACATGAATGAGATTTGTGTGTGTGGTATGAGTAGCATTATGATTGTATTTGAGGGAAGAGTTATATTGGATCGTAGTTATTTTTTCCTTATATTTATATATTGTCACCTCATCAATTTATCTAGTGCGCGAGATGTCCTAATCAATTCGATTGGTGAAAAGGGATAGGGGAGAGTGAGTATTCTATTTATTCTACTAACTAAAGATATCGCTCTCGTCGAGCACGTACGTAACCATCCACTTGTGCTAAAGCCAGACACTAGTAAACTCTTTCCAAGACATTTCTCGTAAGCTCATAAATGCCTTAGATTCTTATGCCGCGCGAGAAGGTAAGGGGTCGCTTTATAGTATTAAGATAATAGAGCTAACAAATATAACTTACCGTGTAAAGCGGCGTCTGCGCACTTGACTCTCAATGATTATCACAATCGAGTATTCGCCACGCTACTCATGGTGAGAGTACACCTAGAGCAAGCCATACGCTGTTCGCGTTTTATATGTGTCAAAAAAGAGCGAGGATGTAATATTATATCATATCCACACAAAGGAACAAAGATTGGTATAGTAATACACTCAGCGCATCGACCACTTTACACCGATATGTGTATAACAAAATTAAGAGATGATTTTTACAAACGGACGTTTTCATGAGAATTAGCGTATGTCTCATTAGTAACTTTGATCTCCTATAAAATTATTATGTGCTGAGAGTCAAAACAGAACTGAGGCGTGTCGGCCCTGAAATTCCCACTGATGAAGAATAGATGCAAAAATCTTAATATGCCACCCTTAAGCTACTACGTTATAGGTGAGCTTTATACGATAGCTACACAGGTAAGTATTATGATCTCTTCAGAGGATCCACAAATAAACAAATAATGTGTATTAAATGAAATAAATTAAGAAAAGCTGCTAATATGTACTTTATCAATTGAATCAGCAGCAGCTGTAGGTCATGTAAAAGGAGGTGGATTGAGTAAATTGACGCAATATCACTGAACTATTAAAGTTCCCCAGCTGACTCGATGACACATACACTATTGAGCCGATATATAGCTGGGGTTGCCTATAGATAATGAGATATAATAAGCATCACTATACACTAAGATAACAAGTATTATATAAGTCTACATTATGTATTTAAATATCCTTTTGACAGCTCACTACCTATCACTATACATAATAAAGCTGTGAAATCCAAGTTAGCCTCACCCCTACGCACTCAGATATGAGTATAAGAGGTACTCTATAACAAGGGTGGATAGATGGGTCAATAGTCCATAAAGGTTAATAACATCATTAAAACCTGGAAGTAATACAAAAAACTGAAGTATAAATGCACGCTTTACCTCGACATAAAAGTCACATGGCTCACAAAGATTTATAGTTGCTTATGAAGCTTAGATATATAAGCCTACTATCTATATATTGCCCAAATACCTAAGTATATAGAGTTGTGACATGTAAGGTTTCCTAAAAGATACCATTTTTTTTGTTATTATTTGATTTAAGTATGAGACTCTAATGGGATGTTAGTGGTAATAGAGCTTAAGTGCGTATGCGAGGTTTAAGAAAGCATTGCCGTAAGAAGACCAACCGAGTACGGCTAATAAAAGAGAATAGGAAAGTTTTAGAATGTCGTTTTAAGAAGGAGATTTGCAAGACGTAAATTGTTAGTGGCCCCTGTGCATTATTAAAGGGGGATGATAATGAAGAAATTATCTATAACAGACTTGACACGTCGAGAGCGTCTACAGACGAGATTTAAGTCATTAACACACCAGGGAGGGTTACCCCGAAATTTCTATCCAGATCAGCGAGAATAAAGACATATTCTGAAGAGAAGATTAAGTAGAGAGGCGATAAGAGCTAAGAATCTCTTCAATAAGAAATAGTCAGATGTTGCATGGAATACAGGACTCAGTAATACAAGGTGAAGATCAATCAGAATGCCGTTTAGCTATGTCGATGTCAAATGTGCGGTACAATTTGGGTGCCCCTACTCTCTCTAGTGGATCACTCAGTTAGATGTTGTTGTCGTGTGCTCTCTCTCTCAATTCCTCTCTCTCTCTCTCCCGTACCCACATCTCCTCTCGCTAACCTCGCAGCCTCCTGTTCTCTGATAGCGTAGGCGGCGTGGTTTCTAGATTCCTATCTCTGCTGACTACCTACTATATTATATAATATCATCTACTATCTCATCTCTCTCTCTCTCACTCTATATATATATATATATTAATATATATCACAATTTAAATTTACATTATATATATTATAAGGTTAGAATAGTACTATCTATACAAACTTATTAGTTATTCATCTACTTACCTCTAATGAGTGATACGCAACCGATCTATACATGACTATATCACTATTAAGAGTAGTATATTAATTCTGAGATTGTATAATATGTAATCGAGTGAGAGGATAATTATATATGATTTCATGTATAAGGTATATACTATATACCCTAATATATAACTCACTAAGTGAGAGACTAGGTGCTACTAATATGACTTATATCACTGTTATATATATATATATACTATATTATATACACTACCTACCAATATATACCCTATTATAGAAGATTAAAATACAACTACTACTACTACTCCCATAGAGAGTAGAGAGTAGAGAGAGATAGAGAAGATAGATGAAAGAGAGTGAGAGTAGGAGAGTAGAGAGAGTAGAGAAGAGAAGAGAGATAGAGCTGCAATCTAGAGAGTATAGATAAGAGACTGAGAGATAGGAGATAGATGAG
The DNA here is from genome assembly GCA_015478945.1 of Trachelipus rathkii. Taxonomy (NCBI): domain Eukaryota; kingdom Metazoa; phylum Arthropoda; class Malacostraca; order Isopoda; family Trachelipodidae; genus Trachelipus; species Trachelipus rathkii. The sequence continues at coordinate 46,456 of JABUQX010127023.1, read as the reverse complement.
AGAGGATGCAGCTATCGGCAAACACCAACACATTTGCGCATATGTACACCTCAAAAAACTATAGCACAACTAACAGCGAAAGTAAATTATCATCTTATGTAGAAACTCTCCGCTGTACCTTTTGAACTCACTATACTAGCACCTTCGAAGATGCCGTCCAAATCATAGAACGAGAGAAGTGAGAGAACATACCACTTCAAGAGATGAGACGTCTGTTTCCTATCAAAAATTCTGTACCCTCGAGTATTACGCTCGTAATGAACCACTGTACCTCCATATAATAGTACGCGAAATGCGTGGGAATAAAAGTACTGGCTTTTCCGCTCCCTATTCTAATGAACCCCCGTTCCCTGATCCTGTCTTCTTAATGGGAGTATGGCAACTTAAGTCATACTACCGTTCGGGATTTCCGTGGAGCCACCTGAAGGTGTTTTGCGCGACCTTATCATCTTACGACCCGTCGGATCCGTCCAAAGCATCGTGAGCCGCTAGAAGGAGGTGCCAGAGAGCATGCTGAAATACCGCATTGAATCACACGATTCACATCGTGCCTGTGAGTACTGGATACGATGCGCAGTCTCTCGGCCCGAACGACATATATCTCTCCCTTCGACGCAACTACAGAGGTAAAAAACACACAAGCGATAGACAGAGGCCTGGGCGGGTGAGAACTCTTCTCGGTCATTCCCCGGGAAAGCGGCAACCTCTTGCGGGAGCGGGAGCGATATCTCCCGTGAGGATCTAAACGGTAGCCCGGCACTCCTGGGGCGACTGTCGCCTACACACAAGTGAGCGTCAATTCACCCACCAGTCTGTTCAACTCTGTCTCCCTGCATGTGCAATTCTCGGGGATATGTTCCCCATATGCGGGATCTATAACGCGTTCCTACCATGACACAGGGTCCTACTGTACATCACAGTGATAAACTATAATCCGGTCGGTATATGAGGTAATATATGCTGTCTCTTATTGATCTGCCTCGTTATACAGCCTGTCTCCCGCCCGGGCAAGGGCCAACGCTTCTTATTAAAAATGGCCATTATAAAACAGCACGTGAGAAACGAGAAGTAGAAGAATGAGTACGCACATCTGGATTATAGTTGTACTAACCATACACGTAAGTACTCGCTTAAATAAACAGAGCGACATTGTTCACTTAATTACGATCACAGTATAAATAAAATCAAAATATCATATTAGTACCTCTTATAAACCAAGAATCGCTACTAAATCAATACTAAATTCTCTCAATAGGTAATCATTCTCATAACTTGACGCGGTAGAAACTAAAACTAAGAATAAGGTAAACTTATATAAATATATACATAATTTTAAGAAACTATATAGATTCGCATGATATCTACAGAAACATAGAATGTCGAACTGCCAACATAAACCGCTAAATGTGCGGAGAATAAGGTCAACCATTAATCTCATTATATTAAATCTGATATTATACTGGGTGACTGAGTCCAACCAGGGGTTAGAGGCACTAAAAAAGAGTATGCGAGAGTAAATTTGACTGCTAATAACTCTAACGATATAATATAATCAACTACAAAAGGAAAGATTGGGACCGTGCCAGTTATAAGCCCTTTCGCAAATTATGCCTACAATAAATAGTTCAATGAACGAACAAAAGCTTCCACTACATGAAGTGCATGACTGAAGCCACATTCTACTGACCGATTATTTGCCGGTCAATCATACAATCTTTGATGATACATTATTTTGTACAGGCTCTCTCCAATAGTTTCTAGTCAAGGCGGAAATTCATGAATAACTCTGTCTGAAATGTGTAGTTCTCATTTGCCCCATGTTATTGTTGGTTGCGCATCTTACTCTAAAACCTGTTTACATACTGTTCCGCGGTACAAAGGTAATAGAAGATAGATGCCTCTGCCACAGGTCACGCACATCTCATATTCTGACGGGGTGTTTTAGCCGGAAAGCGTATTTGGAAAAACTGTCTTCTGGTGAGTCGCGAGTCGGCCACATGTTACTTCGCTCTATTATGAAGATACCCTTAGGAAGTAGGTACTAGAATACACCCTCAAATAATATCTGTATAATGAAAGAAACCTCACCACGCGTATATAAGACTTCTTTAGCCGTATATCTAAGATGTCCGGCTTATAGTTTATGTTTGAATGAGTACACTAACAATACTTTTTCTCGATATGAGTTGACTTTACTAGAACTCTTGCACCTAGAAGCGAGGTACATTCTCGTTTCTCCCAATCCAAACATAGATTCCCTCACCCATATCGTAGAAGGTACGCGTCGATAAGCCCCATTTTAGTACCATAAGAGTGCTATCATTAGTATATGGTTAGCGAAATCATAATATTGCACTAATACCATGAGAATAGTAATAACTGTCACTTATTAGCTAGATATACATATAGTGAGACCCATAAATCTAAACTCTATAATTGAATACACTAAAATAAAAAACGTATCCTCACAAACAGCTTGTATCGCATAAAAATCTTAGAACTCGTCAAAGAGTGAGGTGGATCTCACATATCCAATCGAGGACAAATTTATCCTCTTATAGTGAAAGACCAGATGAGGCCTCATATTGTGCTATGTATAACAAGCAGTAAGAGGGCTTTATAGCTCATGACTACCACTATATCCCCATTCAGAACTAGTACTCAATTATAATATATTAATTAGTGAATAGTCAACAATCCTATTATACCCTATTACTAAATATATACATATATATTTTAATAGACTAATAATATTAATATATATGATATATATATATTATACTACATAAATAATAATAGATTATATAATAATCTTTAAAAATATATATTTATAAAATAGATAACAGAAAATCATATAGAAATAATATGGGTAATACATAATTATTATACTATCTATTCAAATAAATATACTACCTAAACTTAGAGTCATGAAAAAGTAAGAGGGGATAAAAAGTATAGAGCTCCATATGATAATACTCTCGTCAACACAATATCTATATATAACGTTATAAATTGACCAAGATCATAATCACAACGAGATGAAGAGCGATCACACACAGAGATGGAAAAAACATGCAGATGCATGATTAAAACTTAAAAGATCTATAATGTACATGAAAGAAATTGCATAAACAGATAGATAAATACCATCCCTTAAACACTTATACGACCCCTTAATCAATTATAACTTATGCATATTATCACCACCCTCCAAAAGATAGGCAGCCACTATCTATTCTCTATTACATGTTGTATACTATATAAAATCCAAATAATAGAACTAGTCATAATATTTACCGGTGCCACTAATATATTTTATTATCCTACTAAAATTATACACACCTATATTATTTTATGTACTATTTTTTATTCTCACCTACAAATATCTATCACACACTCACAAACACTTAATTGACCCTCCATCCCTCATAGCCTTAATAAATATATAGTATATAATACTAGGTCTGGCAAATCGGACACTGCAGCTTATAATATATCCTATTATACGGGAACATACCTGAGTTGCACACAAACCAATTCCATTTTCCGAAGAGAGTATACAATTATCTACTACCAAAAATAAGAGACTGCTAATCAATGATAGAGCACAACATATTACACACAATATATGAAACAAATACATTAAGATATCACAGCGGGCTTCAAATTAGTAATAATCATAATTTATTTTGTCTCTAATGTAGTGTATATTATGCACTAAAGTGTCGACCATTCACCACACAATATTCTTTGTTGGAGATATGTAATGTATTCTTTTTAGGATCACCCACAGAGATATAAGAAGCGCCACGTTCGCACAGTACGAGTCCTGCACAGGTAGAGCGATTGAGCGAGAGACGAGGAGAAGTGTCTGATTTATATTTTGTCTTCTATTTTTATTTTTCAAAAATACATCTGTATATGAGGTCCTCTCATAATGATTTAAGTCCGAAGAGTTATTACCTCACGAGAACCGTCTCACCAATACAATGAAAATCAACAGTATGTGTCTTCGTAAATTGGTAGACCTCTGAACCACTATGATATGGCGTAATCAATGTACATAGGTACTATAAACACCCATAAACTATGATCTTCGAGAGGTAGAGAGATGACACCTAAGCTGGGACACGTTGCTACGAATATCATGGTATCGCGTTTGTCATCTCTATCGTAGCGAGACGCGCGACATTCGGACGCTACGTCTGAATCACGCCCGTTCCGGGTCGAGCAGATCCCAAGTATACAAGGAATAGGACTTATTACAGACGATATATATTTAGCTCATGCCACAGTCCACCAACATTTTTAACAAGCTGAAAAATTTGTAAATGCAACACCACACACGCGCATATATAATTTTCTGTTAGTTGAAATAAAAATGATGTTGGTATTCTCTCGATCTAGGCGTACAAACATGCTGCTCCTGATTTAAAAGACTGTTGCTATATTATGAAGTGCGTAATCAGTGTAGACGTATAGAACGTTTTTTTAGTTACACTCTGGCCCAATTAGATCCTTTCGACAGAGGGACTGTACGCGACATCTAATAGATATCTTCCTACTAATATCATCACCCATTATACACTACTATGATTAATTATATTATTACATTAATATATTATTATACCTAGATGCGGTCGAGTAAGGAAGGCCTATCATTTATGAACAAAGCTCAGAGAGAGATACTATCATACCCTACTCTCAGCCGAGGGATTTTTGCACCCACATATATTAATTAATTATATTAATATATTAATAAATTAATATATTATCACTGAGATGTGGTTATTACCAAATAACAAATGGTGAATATATATATATATGATACCTTATATTTACGCTATATTTATCCTACTTCACCATTATCTCTGAGCTGAATCTTCGACATTCACCAATAGTACGGATAAGAGAACATTCACACCCTTGAAAAATACATACTCACATATATAAATTTACTCATATTATAAGTGTTATATATCAAGCTTGAGAGACACTATTATAAATAAAATACACATGAAATTAAGAACAAAAATCCTTTCATTATCTAATATTATCTAATAAATAATGATAATATTATTCCAAGTAGTAGAAAAAAAAAAAAAAAAATATAACTCACTATGGTGAAATTACCCTTAGTGACTTAGGAGTGATCATCATGAGATAATATATCTGAAATTCAAGGAACTAAATAAAGACATAAAAAACTATAAATAATATAAGTAGAAGTAGATAGAAGATGAGCGAGTAAGGCACACGATAGAGGATGCGTTATGGCAGAAAGAGAGTGTTTGGACGCGATGAGCATGATGAGGAGTTTGGAGTAGGAGAGTAGGAGAGAAGCAGATGATCACGAAGATAAGAAAGACCATTATTAGAGTCGATGCACAGCTAATAGCATTAGAGGAAATGAAGCAGCGCAACACATAGGGAGAAGATGATGAGGAGGGAAGCACCTATAAGATAGCACTCACCATTACACAGAGAATCAAGATCGGACGAGAGGAGCTAGGGGGGTAGCCGGAACTTCCCTACTCAATAAAAAAAACTATCAAAAACTTATATAAGTAATAGCGCGCGACTACACGAGTCTCACTACAGATAGTGAACTCAGTGGTCAGGAGACTAAGACTCCGTTGCTTATGGGTATGCACCATTAAATTTTGTCTGTCTAGACACGACAGCTTACTTCTCTCTAGCACTCCTACTACATCCTACTACTTCACTCTCCGATCTCTTCTACTTGTCAGCTGGCGGGGCTCATCCTGTCACCTCAGATATCCAACGGCGAGAGCGATGCCAACCAACTTACCCCTACGCTGGAGACAAAGTAAACTAATCTCTGCAGCCAACACACGTCTTTCCCTCGTCCTAAAAGGAGATCAATAAGCAAAAACTATTATTCATAGCCGACACACATCCAGAGAAAAAAAAACCAGAAAAAAAATATACAAATAACCATATCACAAAATATATCCGCAAAAAAAAAATACACACCAAAACACTTGGAGTATACAACTTCAAGAAGACAATACTATAGAAGTACCAACAGCAAGTATATACTATAGTAATGATCTAATACAGTAATACTAACTATAAAAGTAAATCTATACTTTTAGCAAATTCTAATCGTTTATTATATCAATAAATAGTTAATGTCATAGACCAATAGTACTCAATTGGTAGTCAAAATAATCTGATAACCAAAATGAATATACAGTCGAAACTAAGGAACCAATATGACTTCACACATTCATATTACATTAATAATACTCTCTCAATTAGTTAACTATCTCTATATCTCTCTTACCTATTATAATAACCCTATATATATTTGAAATTCTTAAGTCACTAGTATACTAATATATATATATATAATTAATATATATACTTAATATATATATATTATATAATTATATTATAAATATTTAAATATATATTAATATAATAAAATAATTACTATATTAATATATATTATATATATATATATATATATATATATATATATATAATATTATATTATAATATATATATATATATATAAATATATATAAATATATTATATATGTCATATATATAGTTATTAGGGAGTCACTACAGGGCATGTTACCAAGTGATACGAAGACAATCATTAAGCATCTAAAACTTCAAAAACGCTGCACGTCTGTTTCAAAATATTATCACCGTAAACCTTGTTCTTCAAAGTTCTTGATAACACCGATATCGCTAAGTGAATATACCTATTAATCCGGAGGTATGTACAAGGTTAATACGTTATTAACCTTCTGAGCAGAGACCCCATTTTAAGCCTTAGGCAGTTCATTTACCAGTTTTTGGGAGTCTCCTTTAGGAATCTTCAGACATCGGATTCTCATGTACCTAGAGTTGGTACCAAAATATAATTGTATTTCACTTTTCTTCAGAATTTTTAAAAATTGTTAAAATGTATAAAATTGGTTTACAATATTTAAATATTTTGACAATACGTATGGATTTCGAGTACCCAATAGACACCAAATAGATATACAGATGTTGCAATATTTTCTTTTTAACTAAAGGATACCCACAGTCGGTATTAACAAGACGGACATAAACAAGCAATAGACCCCGAGAAAGGGCGAGGGGGTTTCGGTATCGGCTTTCTCGAGGCATCGGGGGATCGAAATGGGAGGAGACTGGCACGGTCCCCCCCTCCTTAATCGATCTCTATGTCGGCTCGAACGTCTTCTTCCGGTGAAGACAGAGAAAATAGGAAAAAAAGTTTAAATTTGTCTGGAATGAAATTAAATATAATTATAGTTAAAATCAAAAAGTTTTTTTCAGAAAATCTTTTAGTACAAATAAACATATATAAACACTATTTTCCTAACTACCTTTGACTTATACTGTTGTATATATAATCTATATATATATATAGAACAAGTATAGGAAATTGGAAAGGTTGAAATAAATATATGTAAGGAGAACATAAAAGATTAATATAAATTAAATTAATATATTATATTAATAAAGAAGTGATTATATATTTAAATAATAATTATATTGGAATAATAATTAAATATAATAAATAGGTATAAAGTGTTTAATGAGGGTTCTATTTTTACTTATCACTCGATGCCCATAATTGATACCAATCCTATACGACACCGGGCAGGAGGTGACTAGAAATCAAAAAAAGAAGATGAGGTTTAAATAAAGTACTGGATACCAATTCCTTTATATACCTTAAAATTTCGAGCTGTATATTTTAATTATAGATTATGTATAAGTTGATACTCAATTGGAAAGGAATTATCAAAGAGTATGATGAGCTGGCTCATATATTAATTAATTATATATATATATATATATATATTAATATTAAATATTAATATATATTTATTAATATAATAAATTTAAATTATATATTAATATATATTAATATATATAATATATTATATATTAATATATTATAATATTATATTAATATTAATTTAATATATTTTAAATATATATATAATTAATAATTAATATATTATATATATAATATATAATAATATATAATCCATCCATAAATTATTTTCCAAAAAATTCCACAGCAATATTTATTCGGCAAAAAACTTCGAAGGGGGCTGCCCTCCCCTAGGGATAGAATCGGTACGCAATCCTCGCCCTTCGGCAAGGTTATGAATCAAACAGAAGTGGGACTACTACGGAGGAAGTTTCAGAAAAAGGATGCGAATGTAAAGAGTCTAGGACCATGATGCCATATGATATAGGTGCTATTCCAAATCTATGAAACTAGTGAGCTAATAATAACCTATGATATATATATATAATATATGATATCATATACCCTTTAAAAGTGGGGTGTATCAATAAAGGATACGATTAAACCTATTTGCATAACATTAAGGGTTAACATTACCTATAAAACCAGCTTTAATAAGGTATATATATATTGTATAAAATTATGTAAAAAAAAGGATATACTCATAAAGTATTATGTATAAAAAGTAAATTTGTTCTAACTTTTATGACGTAAAATCTATATACTTTCACGATTATGAGCCAGGCCTCGATTCACCGACAAATAATTCCCGCAAACCCATCATCCGAGCCAGAAAGATTTGAGTCACACTATGTAAACTTTAACGATTAAAAACTAATTACACTAGACTAACAGTTCAGACTTTCATTCAAGACTACCGGCCTTCCATTGTGATAACCGATGTACTACACAGTTTCATTATCTACCTAGAGATAATATGTAATGACAAGCCAATTTCCCAGATTCAATGTATGAATAACTTACTATTTTAACAATACTAAATCTATTATATTTTAATCTCACTTCAATTATTCCGAGTAACCCTAACACTTAATATTAAGTAAATTATAAACTATTAGTCGGCAAGCAGTACGTTTCTGAGATCATATTCTCCTTTCCGACTCAATTCCTCGGACAATTAATATTGGCTCCAAAGACAAGGCTTGACGCTATAAGGAGCAAAATCGTGAGATATGTTTTCATTCTGTCACTTGAGAGAGAGAGAGAGTATTATTTTCTTTTTTAATATTTCTTATTCATAGAGGGTTCATGAGTCTTACATGCGACATTATGAAGACGGTGAGAAAGGGAGGGATCTAAGGTTATCTACGCGTAGCGAGCAATACAATTCACCACTACTAAATGGTATCAGAGATAAAGTATCATCATGGACTACGGTATATAGAAAAACACAGCGACACAATTAGATACAATGCTTACTTGACTGATCAATTGTTATTCCTTAGCTTTGTATTCACACTATAAGAGTTTTAAATCCATTAATAATAGTATAATAGGTATTCATAGTGCGTTCCCCAATGCCCTGATGCATGCACGGGAATTATTGTTTATTTGCAGCTGGTGCCTTCTTTTGTTTCTATGAGTCCAGTTTGGTTTTGGGCCATTTTGGTCGAGTCACGTACAGCCGCTATTAGAGGACTATAAAATGTACAAAAATTACGAGGTTTTCGGAATGGGCAGATGGGCCATATCCGTGTGCGAGTCCGGTCTGTGTTCTGCATCTACTAGTCCGCAGAATAAGGAATATGTAGGCGTCGAGATAATATCTCTCAAATATGCGCTGGATTCTAAGCCTTGTGTATCCGAGAGAAAGAGATCGAATAATTATTGAGACGGTTAAGATCAACACAAGGGAGGGGCCGCTACAAGTCCTTTCTGACAATCTATTTTTGAGAGACCAGAAGCATATCAGTACTACTTGAGATGTAAGTTACGCTGTAGTAGATAAAAGAGGCACATCATCATTATGGACAGTTCATTCGACAGTGACTCCTGTTAGTGGTCACATTGTCTCTGAGAGTATATTTATCCTCCTGCACATATGCAATGACTCAAAATGCATCACTGATCTTAAGTCTCAAAGGAACTAAAACATACAGGTACTTACGTTGTAAGCTCGATTTAATAGTTTTTTGTTACATGCACATGCTCTGCTCTCTTCTGATCATTATATGAAGGTAATACTTAACTTTTAATATAAGAGTATAGAGTTTCTAATAACGGTCTAATATCACATCTAAACATAAATTACTTTCTTAACTCAGACGTGGAGAAAATCAAAAGTCACAATTATTCCTATATTATAGGTCACCTCCTGCTCAAGTGATTCTTATATAAGCGGTCACTTATAATGTAGTTTTTAATTACTTGTCGATTTCTGTTCACTATTATCTAAACTTATGGTCAGTAGATAGGTTCATGAATAGTTTAAATAAGTCACTTTGAGGTGAGTCCAAGTTGAGAGTAAGGTCAAGAGATTTTTATGATGTCATTACAAATCTTATTATAAATATCTCTACTCTTACGAGATTTGGAGGATAAACACAATTTTATCTTTTATTTAAATAAATGTATTTATGAATAATATAGAGAAGTAGTATGCATAAACCATTTCTCATTAACGTGATGGGAGGATCTTCAGCTATAATAATAACTAGGATTTATATCCTAGTAAAGCTCAGTTGATAATTAAAGTATTATAATAAGTAGTATAAGTAGTAGTAGTAAAAGGCACCCTGGTAGCTATATTAATATAATCATTTTTATACTGAGCCATTTTTTTTCTTTTATCTTGTATTGTATTTAAAAAAAAGAGAAAGAGAGAAAAAGAAAAATAAGAGAAAAGAAAATGATAGTATAAGAGGAGAGAGTAGAGAGAGTAATATATTATATATAGTGAGTAAGAGAGAGATAGAGATATAGAGAAGAGAGAGAGTTAAGTAATATAATGAGAAATATAGAGTATAGTAAGAATGAATGATAAGAGAGAGAGTAATAAGAGAGAGGAAAGTTAAGGGGCACTACTAATTATAGGGCAAATATCACCATTAAGCATAACTATGATTTCTAGTGAAATATATATTCCTCAATACCAAACGGAGTCTAAGAGATCATATCACCGATACCCTCTACTAAAAGATATATGTAAACGCTATCTATATTAATTAAATATTATAGCCACTTAACCTTATATTTGGAGGATAATGTACTAATAATCTCACGTCGTAGACGAGGTTACTTAAGGCTGCATTTCTGGAAAGGTACGCTTCTGAAGGGAAAGGTCAGGCGTTTAATATTTTTTGTAAACAAAACTAGATAGCCAAGGCGTTGATTCGTACATGCATCCTCGAGCACAATGAAACACATTACAAAATTCATTCAAATTTACTCAAATGTCTTGACACATCGATAGACATATATAATATCATTCATATGATTATTACGGATATTCTAAGAAAGAAGATCACATTATTATTATTACCACCATTGTTGGACCCATTAATAAGAATTGTAAATGATAAAAACTAAAATTTTAGTATATAAAAATTATATGGGCATAAAAATTGTATATTTATATAAATATTATATTATTAAAATGGTGATTTAAAATAAAATAGGTGTAGAAAAAAAAATTAGTATAAAAAAACGAAAAATATACATCAATAAAATAAATAGCTACAAAGTGAACTTAATATCTTTTCAATAAATGAATTTTAAGCACTCTTTTATTGTGGTTACTACATTTTGAATTCACTGAGGTGATGGGGATCATAATATACGAAATTCAGTTATATGCGAGCACAAAAAGAAGCTCAAAAAATAAAAAAGTAATAAATTATTAACTTGTATTATTTAATAACTTTAATTAAAAATGATTAACACTACTCACTATATGATTAGAAGAGCTATACTATTCTAACGGCGTAAACTACTATATTTATAATTAAGAATATTACTAGAACATAAAGATGATTTATGAGCGCTTACATTACAATAATCAATATAAAACATCAGAAACTGTGCTGTGACAGAATATCTGATGAGTTGAGAAGGGAGACGGTTTGATCACATCACCACAGTAGAGTTAAATCAACTAAATAATCATTTTACCTCTACTCCAGATCTCAACTCTTATACTATACTAAAAGTAAACATCAATCAAAGCAGAATATAAGAATAATTCAACGATATTACTTCGACATCAAAGGTGTATAATATACACTTAGAATATATAGACCTAATATCTCTGTAGCAGATTTACCCATATTTTAAGGCTGAGTATGAGTCGAAAATTCGTCATAAGCACATAGAAACACCCAATAATCTATTATATCCTACTAAAGAATACGACGAAAGTATAGTCTTAATACGTATCTCACTTGTGCGCGGAGACGCACGAACGCGATCACATTACTTAGAGGGAGGTTTAGCTTACTTCGAGGATATTGCAATGGAGTAATGATTTAATTCATACATGAGGAATTACAAAATGCTCATATAAATGGACCAAAACACAAAATAGAAAAACGAGTGAGATTATCTGTTTAATAATGAAGATCATGGAGATTATTATCTCATTAACTCTGAAAACTATCTTATTAAATTAGGAAAACCGAGAAAAACTCCCTCATTTTTCAAATACAACTATAAATAATCTAAATAATTATGAGAGTAGAAGTACCATATTTCCACTACCCTCGTGTAAAAGAGAGAGATTAAGGAGTCGATGGAATGTAATAACGTTTTATTTTACCATTTTTTTTTTGTTATATTCCTCCTAATTAAGCTCCCAGGTCACAAAAGGGAGTGGATTGAGAGGCCAGAGTCACCCCCGCGATTTGGCAAGAAGTCGTGGGGTCTCCTGGGGGTTCTCGTGAATATTATATATTTCTTGCTGAAAAAAATATTTTAAATTAATTATCGTATGTTTTTTAATATAGTTTCTCTCCTTTTTTTTAAATACTATAGTTAAAAAATCTAATTGTAGTGAGTATAATAAGTGGATATCTAAAGTATATTCCTATTATACACCGCCATGAGTTAGATTTTACTGGAATGCTCTCAACGCCATCTAAAATATATATCATCAGTAGGATGAGGTCTTACCTGAAATCTAACCCTATATACTTAATATCATTCACTGACTAATTACCCTTATATTGGTATATTATTGGTTATGTTACTACTGGAGTTCCACCTTAGTACCCCACCCTAACGGAGTATGACATTTCTATATAACTTATTTTTTTTTATTCTTAAAGATATTAAACATGCTCCTGTAATATACTTTTACAAGCTTCGGTTCCTTATGTAATAAAACCGTTAGTCTAACCTATAGTAGTAATAGTATAGTGTATAATTAACTATATTATCTACCGTTGAGATAAGAAAAACAAGTTTGCCGATATTTTCGCTGGACTACAGCGAAATATCTGGTCGAAGTCGCGGTCAGGTGGAAGGGTTCAAACAACGCGTACAGCTGGGCCTTAAAAGCGCATCAAAAAGGAGACCAAAGCTTCAAAGATGTGAGATACAAGTTAGCCTTCACCAGAATTTCCCTATTATTTATCTAAAGATGGGAAGGAAAATAAGGCGCTAGTATATAGGGTAGTCCTTTTTCTTAACACCGTTTAAGCCAAATAGGTTATACAGATATAAATTATATAAATAAATTATATATTATAAATATAATGATAATTAATAAGTTTTAATAATATAAAATTTAACTCTTTATATCATTATATTATATATAGATTTAATTTTATATTAGTCATATTATATTTATAAAAATCACTATAATTAATCATAATTTATTATTTATATATAGTGGTTTAAATTGTGATATCTGTATGTGATATTTGTAAAAAACCTGATTATAACGTTCTATATTTTTTACCGCACTAATTTTTTACCGGACTAAAGAAACTTCAATTCTTGAACTATTGAAAAGCACTGCATCACAAAGTTGGTAGCAACTCGTTAAAAGTTAAATTAACATGGTACTTATAATATTGTGTTAAAATCAATTGAAAGCAGAAATGCATATTATTACGTGCCACTTTTCTGATTTTTAGCTTTAAGTGAGGTTCTTAAGATAAATTACAATACGTGCCCAAAACGGAGTGTGCGTCACATATAATCGAAGGAACACAAACCCTGTGGAAAAATACTTGAAGCAATAATCCGGATTTCTGGAGGTAATTTTGAATAAAAGACCAGTTGGCATGACTCGTTACAGATCGTACTTGCAGAAAATATTGGTATGGCTGCGCTATAATATAGTTAGGTTGATGAGTCCACCACTTCAACTCGTTCTGTCAGTTGAGTTTATATATACCCAACAAATATGCACCTCTCTAACGCTCGTCGATTGTAATGAACTTATATAGCATAAAGACTATGCATATTTAAACGCTACAAGTGCAATTGTACTACACTAAAGATACAAAGCTCTTTGAGCAATACATATAAAACTCTTATAAGTCAGAATTGTGCAAATATAAATTATGAGCAACAGTGGTAAGATAATGATCAATATCGTAAGAAAATTATTACTTCTAGTGATGTAAGGCATCAGTTGTTTTATTACATCTCTCATTGGTATATTCTAAGTTCAAATTAAAGCCAGTAGAATTTGAGCCGTGAGCATTGTAGGCGTAAAGATAATCCAAGATAGATGATTTGGTCGATAAAAACAATATTAGTCACCCTCAATAGACAACGAGAGTGTGACCTTGTTGGTGCTATAAGCACGTCATTGTAATCGTTAAAAACTATTAAGGTATATGGGACTGGCTTCACATCATTCAAGCGCGCCGTATTTTTTCCAAAAAGAGGAACTCAATTCCAGGCTCCACTTCTACTGGCAAGAAGTCCTTGTCTATTTAAAGCGTATTCGTGAAGTAGTCCCTGATAGAATAAACGAAAAAAAAACACTAATAATAAAAAAATATATGGCAAAAAAAAAACGAATTTAGAAAAAAGACTATGCTGCACAGGGAACAGAAATTATTGTCACAGAGTGAGCTTACAACAGGTCGGCCCGCCAAATTGACAACTTTACGAGAGACATATACACGTATTTAGGACAAGGCTCTTATATTCATTGCGTCGCGACAAAGTCAGGATGGCGCGTGTATCTTCACGTGCGGTGTAGCAGATGTCTTTATCAGGCCACCAAGATATAATGAAATGGTGAACATCCGTGGACTTTCTTTGCGTTGGGTGTAAAGAAGAAAAAAAAAAAAAAAAAGGGAGAAGTAACGGTGTGAATAGTCCGATTGTTAATTAATGTAGCATACAATCTTCAAGTGAGACTATAATGAGAGAGGTAGTAGAGGCGGCACTAATATTAAGTATGTGCGCGGCATTATTATTAACGGCTTATTAGACACACCTCTCAATTTAATAGTTGACAACACAGTCAGTTCATCCTTCAAAAATTTTGTAAACTCATTTTCTTGGTTATTAGTAACCCGCCCAGACCGCCGCGGCCAGATATAGTCTGTCCACGGGGATGATGTTGGTTCCATCATGAAACCCACACGACCAGTATAGGCAATAAAAAAAACTCACACAATAGAAGCCTGAGGAGAGACATTTTGTTGTTTATTTTTCAACAATATACAACCGCATATCGGCCCTTGAGCAGTATTAAACCACCCGGGGATCGGAGGAACCCCGCGACACACAAAAGATAATTAAAAATATACCATAAGAGCTTTATATGGATAGGTATGATTCCACGTTAGTAACCGAAACAAGTACCGTTTCTGTCGATGAATGAAGGTTTGGAGTCGGTAATTGTCGCGATAGTTATCCTTTTTAACCCACGACGTATAGTTCCCCGTGGGAAGGTATCGAATTGTGAGACCCCGACTCCTTGCACCTCACACGGAGTGCGTGGTGATAGTACCACATGATATGTTGAGAGAGTAATTCTATATATAGAAGAGTTATAATAAGATAATAAATAAAAATAAAAAAAATCATAAAAATATTATATAAAATATAGAATATGATCTATTTATATGACTTGAAAAGGTCAGAATTATATAGAGAGAGATATAGGAAAGACTTAAATATCTAGGTAGAAAAGAGAGTATTACTAGATATATAGTAAATAAGCGAGTAAAGGTAGTAATTTCTCACAATTATTACGTATTAAATACATATGAATGGAAATTTACATTAATGAAATTATAAAACATGTAAACAATTGTAAAGCAGACATTCTGTGAAATATTCCTTCTTTATTATTCCTTATCACGATACATACACTTATCATTCCATATATGCCCAGACGAACACACATCATCACTTTTACTACGCCAACACCACACGAATCTACAAGAAAAACACACTGAGTGCGTAACACTCCACTATTCCCACTAACTATGCTTAGTCATTAACTGACTACTTTACAGTCACTAGTTAGTCGCCTATACATCTAGACCGAACTATAATCATCTATCCCGTCTTATTTATCTACTTTTTTTATTATTATTACATTATATCTACTATTATATACTATCTCTACTACACTTCTCATACTTCTATTCACTATTCATTTACAGACGGTGACATACAATACCACACTATCTGACACATATCAACTCTCTTTGGTACACACATTTCACCAATAGACATACTTAACTTCTACCACACACGCGTTAATTTATATTACTTACACTTCAGCCACACACGATTATTTATATGAGTTTCTGACTATCAACTATTACAATTGATGTATATGTGTTTGTACGTGCGCCAACTTTGATATAACACGGTATCAACGTTCTCTGTGTGAGCACTCATCTTTTGATATATGACTTCATTTTTATATATCTAAAGTTTCTAATAGCTTTTTGAGTAACCTTATATAGTTATCACGTCATCTTTTCTTTACCCTCTCACCCATGTTGATTTCAGATTATTGATGGTTATTCCAAGTACATTGTGATATTATCAGTAACATATTTTGATGCTCCCAATCACCCAATAATAAAGCAGGAGATACGCAGTGCAAGCCCCTACCGTCTATAGAAGTCATCCAGAACCCCGCGTTCCAACCCACCCCGTCCCCGAGGCGAAATAATATTCGCTTAACCGCCCGACCGCGTGCGCTCACTGCAAGGCGCATATAATTCCCGCACACGAATCAGTGAGAAAAATATATATATATATTATATACTAGTTGCGCGTTTCATTCTTTTTTATATTTTCAATACTTAAACATTTTTATTAAAATAACATTTTCGCGATCCAAAACATGTTATTAAACATTACAACCTATTATTACTTATTATATATATAAAACACTAATATTTTCATAGTTGTGATATTCAATTATATAAACTATTGCATAAAATATATTTTCATTTCAATAATATACATGCTAATGAAATTTTTATTCTATACTTAACATATTTTATTTTAAAAACATATTACTTAACAGCTACACATTAAAAAACATTATTAAATCAGTTTAAAATTCATATAATAACTTCAAAATTATAATAAATCAGAGGGATATAGTATAGCTATTTTTTTTTTACTTGCTTTATCTTTTTTTGTACTCATATTAGTTTACTGCTTTAAACTCATATATTTATTAACATTAATACCTTTAAAGCAGATAATATCTAGATAAAATGCAATAGAGTGTTTAACATAGCAACAAGATAGGATAGTATGCATTTTAGATTTTACGTCTATGACTGCCTTTTATAAATTATAGTTTACTGCTTATTAACTCATATATTTTAATCTTAAAATATTATACATTACCTTAAAGCAGTAAATCTATATGTAATAACAATAGAGTAAGAAGTTTTACTTAGCAACAATTTAGTTGCGTTTATCCAGTATGGCTCTATTCGTTTACTGCTTTACGGGCTATGATTAATCTCAAGAATTGTTTTTACTTAGCTTTAAGGTCATATATTACTTTGAGTAATACATTACTAAACCTTTATAACTATGCGGTCAATAAAGTATACTCATCATAAACACAAAATTTTTTATTTTAATGGTTAACATAGCAAACAAGGAAGTATTGCTTTTGTTTACTGCTGTTACTGGGCTTTTAACTTCATATGTTTTACTGCGGTTAACTCATAAGGTATAACTATGAATAGTATATGAGTTAAACATTCTTAAAAAAGACGAAAAATTAAGAAAATCACAAGACACAATTAAGAAAAAGTGAGATGAAAACGAAAAGAAGTCGCTAGCTAACCAAACATTGAATTTATGGTATCTTACATAGATTTACAGCAATTTTTAAATGCTTTAAACTACATATCGTGGCTATTTAAATCGAAGGTTAACAATCATACTCATCATAGATTTGACAGTAACAGTTATATAATTTATTGGTTTTGTTTAATTTCTAATATCATCTTGAAGTTATAAGTGAGTTTGTACATTATAGATTGTTATCTAGATATTTATATATTTTTATCAGACTAATTGATATCGTTACTGACTTGGGTGATTATTAGCGAACTTTGTTAAGTGTTTATTTTGAGTGGCTTATAATATTTATCTCATACCTTAGATGTTATACTTTGTTCAGCCTTAATCTGGAATCATAAGAAAAATGACACTAACCCGCAACACACACCATCGCACACACCAATACACACACAGCACCACACTATCGTGAGAATGTCCGACACACCAACATCATCAACAACACAAACTATCAGAGCGAGACACACACACGACAGCAACAAACACGCGAGCACACACACGAAACACAAAAACACATTAACAAAAACCCTTCAATTGATCACTGCATCAATATACACACATACAAAACCCTAAACACACACACACACACACACTAACTACACACACATTACCTGCTGAACCTCATTGAAACCCACGCCTGTTTAAACATATCCAAACCTGATATACATTTTATTACCATGGAAGGTTTTGGAAGAGGAATTGCAAGACTAAAAAGAAGTTTTTTTTTCTTTTCGAACTTTATCTCATTTTTTTTATGTTTTTTATATTAAATATATCGATTACTATTTAGTACTGTTTGAATTGAGAAGTACTTTATAGATGTTATTTTCACTCTCTCTACCTAGTTATAAAACCTTTTCAAAAATAGGAGAGGTCAATCATGTAGTTCGTTTGAACAAAGAAACTTATATACATTTGTAAAATTATACTCTTTAATATTATAAAAAATAATTATTTCTTACCAACGGAGTATAAGTTTATATATATTTTATCGTAAATACTTCTTTTCAAACTAAAAGTTTTTTATATTTTTAATTATATTTTTATTTAATATTTACACTATAATAAGTATTACGTACCTTTTAACCACCAAGATGAGAGATCAGGTAAATCGAGTTAAGACAAACGCCAAACATCCCTTGCGACTACCAGCGAAGTCGGTAGGTCCTATCCGTGTCGGTCCGTGTTTCCGGCTTAGCTTTTGACTTACGTGGAAAACGTACAGAGACAGGGCTAGAGGCAGCTTATTTCCCTCCATTCTCCCTCGAGGGTAGGGAGAGTTAACTCAGAGAGGAAACCAACCGCCTATACACATAATTAAGGTTTCTTATCTCTGCGACAAACATGTTAAGTTGGAGCCACTACAAGCACCGAGAGAGTGTGTGAAAGCAAAGGAAAAGCGGAGAGAGTCCGGGGCCGTTGATGCCCGCTTGACCGCGCCCGTCCCCATTAGGGGAAGGCGAATAATAGAGTTAATACAAGTGGAGCGCTTTAGTTCATCTCACCTCAGTGTGCTGCCGGATGCGGCGCTGCGAAGCTCACTGCAGCTTAATTCTATCTCTTTCTTCCCCATTTTGATAACATATGTCTCATATTTTCACATCTTTGTAGGTAGAAAAAAAGACCTACGATATCAAACGCGCCGGCACTGACATTCCAAATAGTTAGTCAGAATAAGGCGTGATCTTCTGTCTTTACTTGCCGTTATATTAGCGTGGTAGCGATATTCGAAAATAGACAATATTTTCATTATTCTTATAAATGTATTTTGTGTTTTATTTAATTATTTTATTGTTTGTATTGATTATACCAATTATATGCGACCCCGGCTTATCATAGCTGTAATATTCAACATATAATCCGCAGTCTGGAGATATATTCATTGATATTTCAAAGTATGACTTCCCTCAATTGGCATAGTATCACCAAATGAGCGAGAGATGAACCTAAATATTTAAAGCTATACGTTAGGCCTATTTCCCAATTGGATTGGAGTATAGGAGCTCTATTTTATACCCCCGGCTGATTTTAGCCTAATACCACGTCAAAATATATTTCAAATAAATATTTACATAATTCAAATTAGTTACTATTATTATTTTTATAAATATTATATATTATCAAAACTGATAGTAACTATTGACTGGATATAGGTTTATATAATAAGATCATTTAAATAGTGACATAATAGGTATAAAGAAATGCTTTCCACTCTTGTGACTGTGAGTAATGGGGAGAATTCCTTACTGTACTGTATATATTGAGACGCGCATGTGATTTGATTGACAAGATGAAATTATTTATTTAATCGTACCTTTATTGATTAGTTTTAAGTAGGTATATAAAAGGAAATTATGTTTATTTTTATATAATTACCTAAGCCTTCGTATTAACCATTGATGATAAATTATATAAATTCTTATGGTACCTTTTATTTATAACTTTGTATTTGAGCAGGGTATATTTTATGATTTTAGTATATCTGTATAATAGATCCAATACTTCAATTTTTTAAAATTCATTATGTTTTACATAAGTGTTTGTAGATTTACAGAAAAATGGTACAAATTTTTAAAGTGATCACTCTGGAGTTTGTAGTTAATATTTATATGTGTTTTTTATCTATTTTATCTCACATGTAATATTAATTTAATAAAATTTATAACTAAATAAACTTAATTGATGATAGAGAAAGGAAATAAATTATTAAATTTTACTAATTAGTTCATTAATAATTTCACTTAGAATTTTACCGAAGTTAGTAATCACCATTGAAAAGTCATATACGCTCAAGAGATCTTCCCGCAAAAGACGCGACCCGGTGCCTGGAAACCGCACGATCTCTGGAACATCCAGCCGTAGAGCGAAAAGTACTTACTTTGTCCACTATAATATAATTAACACTCACGCGGTCGCAGAATATAAATTGGGGACGTTGTACTATTCCAAAGGTAGGGCACAACATCCTAGGAGGAGATATCTATTTGGACACCGTCCCATTCAGTATGTACAATATTAGTTTGTGTACTACTGTTAATCAAAGGATATTATATTTACAATTATGTATATACAAGTAACATTCAGTAAGAACATTAGTTATTTAAAATCCTAGTATAATCAGTATGTTTATACAAATTCACAATTTTAAGATATAAATCCAATGTGTTAACCGATATGCATACAAACAGCTATGTATAGAAGAGTTATAAACTACATTAACTTCGATGTAATTTTAAAGATTAATAATAATAATATCACATACTGGAAGTCACATAAAGAGGAAATTTACGGTTTGTGCATGGAGGGGAAGTTTATATATGCATGTACACGCATTGTTATTTAACTTTAATATTAAGTAATTAATGTTAATAAATTTTAGAAAAACAACCATTTATTTTTACTAGATAACTGTATATATTACAAGAGAAGTAATATTAATAAAACTACAGTTAAATAATATACATACTACCTTAGAAAAAGTAGTAGGTATATAGGGGTAATACGCAACGTGCTATATAAATATACCATATTAACTCTAGAGTGTTTTCTCTCGAATTTTAAGCCATACTAGCAATCAGGGTTAAGCTTAAAAGAATTAAGATCTTTAAAAGCATTACACACAAAGTAAGGATAACATGGCCAGCGTTTCTCATACCGGTACATATATTGTAATTAAAGGTTCTACCGCAAGGGGGAGAGAGTATTAAACACTGAGGTTATAACTTACACTAAAAATCGTAAACGTTATTGTTACTTACTCATAGAGCGATTAATAAGTGTTTTGTACACTTGTTCATAAATCTCGAACATGGTTGTTGGTCAAGTAAAATCTCATCGATAAAGATGTATAAAAACGAATTTTTTTATTGTTACCAATGGTAATGAGATATGTCAAGACGTTTGAAAATTTTGAAACTAAAGGAATAACACTCAAATGAAGAGAAATATGGTAGTCGCTTCATTAAATGAGAACAGAGAAAGGGAAAATTCTTTTTTTTTGTTTTACAATAATAAACCAGAGAAGATAGATAAAATTCAAAAGAGACACTAACATATGGGTTTATAGTATAGTATTCGGTTAGATACTATTATGTATTACAGGACATCACATACTAACTGATTATTAACATATATTTCGGAGATTTGTGTACGGAGGTGACATAATAAAGAAGATCAATGGTCAACACGTGCAGCAAGATGTGATTGGGCACCTACCACTTATGAGATAATATATGACAAAGTCGACCTGCCGAGTTTCTTCGGCCACCTGTTTTAAGTTTAGTAATAGTTTATCCGGCAATAATTTCCGCGAGATGGTTTACATATGGCTCGTGACGCAATATTGGATCCGTGAAAAACGCAGAGGTTCGCCAGCTTTGCCGGGCGCTCGTGTCTGGAATGCTGTTACGGGACTTCGACTATAAAATTTTACTTAAGAGAAAGGTTGAGAAGCGAAAATAGTTATCTTATTTTTATCTCTATTGAAATTATATTAGTCTTAAGACCCATTCTCACCAGGAAGAGTTGAAGATTGGAACAATGGTTAATGTTGGATTTTTTACAGAAGGCACTAACAATACAAAGCGAGTCGTCATTGTTTAATGACAATATCATATGGTTTCTACTTTGTTTTATAGAACATGCTTGTTTATGTACCTTATTGAGTGTTAAAATGGAGCTTTGTCTTTTACGAATAAGATTAATTTTAATATATCATAACACTCTATTCCTCATAAATGACATAGTTTGAATAAAGATATAAGATGCGAACTTCCTTAATCAATAAGCATAGAGTATAAATAAAATTTATAGAGGGATTATTGATAGAGAAAACGGCGAGGATGATATCATACTATATAAAAAAACCAAAAAAGCTATGATGAAAAAATAGAATTTCACTCGGTGTGTTACCACGACCATTCGCCGTTCGATGTTTAAAAAAAATAATGTTCATTTGTATATGAGATTAAAGATAAATACTCACATCGCAGCACGAGAGGAGAGAAGAGAAAGCATTATACCCTCCAAACCTTAAGGCGTGAGAAGATAGATACCCGCAACCTAGGCACATGCCCAGTGTTGATCAGTTTTGAGAATGGAGTGTACTCGGCAACATGTTCACGGTAACAGTGTGAGGTGATTCCTTGAGCTCGTAGGTAGAACCTAGTGATCTTTACCTCCTTTGACCTCCCTCCGGGGAGGTGAGTAGCTGCCAGGAAACACCGCCTCCCTTTGGTATGTGTAGCAAAAAAGCTTATCCTAAATGAAGGGTCCTAATGTCGCTAGTGGGGGTTCTCACACGACCTTCCTCTACACGCGCATAAACGGAGTCAGGTGAAAAGTTATTAGTTGAATTTAACGCTCCTGCGGCTCAGCCCACACTAGCGCCCCGTGGGGGACAAAAAGGGTAGTCCGTAGTAAACCCCCGCTGCTCAAAGGCTCTAGTTGAGCCTTCTCAACCCTACAAATATTTTTACAGGGAAGAGTGTTCTTTAGTATCGTTTATCTTTAAGTTGATTCGCGTTTTATTATAAGTTTTTTTTTTTACATTTTTGTAGAAAGCTTTATACGCTGATTTGCCAAAATATGGTAAATTGTTTTATGTCTTTTTTTATCTCAGTGTTGTCATGTGTCACTATTTTTTCACAGAGTGCTATTATTCTTCTTGTCCAAGTTTATTTTACAAAATTTATAACTTTTTTATATTAACATCAATTAGTTCAAAGTTGTTTCAGAACGTTGTAATATTAATATATAATTATGCTAAGTAATTATTGTTATTTATAAATAAAGTCAAGATATCTAGAATAGTATTATTCTGCTATATGATAAATTTAAAACATATGTTAATATGGTTCAAATCTCTAGAGTATATGAACCTTGAGTTTTAGATGTGTTTTATACTTATCATCCCACCAACTAAAGAGGAGTAGTAAACAACCAAGAGCCTTAAAAGTCAATTTAAAACAAAAGCGTAGTACCTAGCTTGGTGTATAGAGGGATGCATAGGGGCATTTGTCCTTAATGCGTATATGTTACTGAGTTAGTTGCTTATTAGATATATGTTTTTAATTAAAAATTTCGGTGCAAACTTATGTATACATTAATATATTTTTATAAACTTCCTAGAATTGAGATTCATACTTCTAATAAAGATATTATATTATATTAATTAAATACAATTCTTTGACCTCAGAGAAAAATGATGTATATATTAAGATACTCTTTTCTTCAAACTTTGAATAAATTAAATTCATACTTCTAAGTAAGATAAAGATAAATAATAACCTATACGTATTTTATTAATTTAGAAAACTAAAAATGTATTAATATTTTAATTAATAAATTAACGTATTTATTAATGTTCTACAAAAGAACTTTTAATATCGATTAAGTGTTGTAAACAGGGTGGGCGATGTCGAGGTTAATGAGGGGTATGTAATATAGTGGGTGTGTGGGTGCGGAGAGGGATGGTATGAGGCGAGGAGGGGGATAGGAGAGGGTGTTGATAGGGTAGTGAAAGTGGTTGGTTGGTTTGAGTAGGTAGGGGTAGTAGTGTATATAACATTATATATATTAGGATATATATATAATATATATAAGTTGCTTCAGACGTAAATTGTAAAATTAAACTCGCTTTTTATTGCGATGTTGTGCGTGTGCCGTGCATTACAATTTTCTTATATTCTCTAATCATAGGAGACAGTTAAATAATCACACTAAGATTGATCTAATTATAATTTACACTTAAAAAAATATTCGATATTAATCAAATATATAAATAAAAAGACATATACACTTCAAAAGAAAAAAATTAAGTAGGAAAAGAGTATTCATAAATAGTAGAGAGAAATGTCCAATAATAATAATATAAATAATAAAAACAAATAATAAAATGAGATTTAATAATACAAAATTAAAAAAAAACATAATTAGTAGAAATAATGAGGTAAAGCAAGTACAAGTCAAGTATAGTTAAAGCAGTTAAATAGCAGAAAACATAAATACATTAACTAAATTCCTCTTAGTGCTTATAAGTATACCTTATATATATAGTATTACCACTCTTATTGATTTATACTGACTATTATGCTTGGCTTGATAAAGGTAAATAATTCAGTTTAATTAAAAGTAAGTTAAGATTTTTCTGTCAGAATGACTCTTAGTGGAAGAAAGACTAATAAATTTAATTTGGTAAAATACAAAAAGTAATACATCCCCTTTTGATAGGTCTATTAGTATAAACACCTCTATTATAAGATTTTACTTGATGGACGGTCATGAAGGGTAATGTTAAGGGAATTAAAGATAATTATAGAGTTAGAAAGCAGTTAAAACAGATAGGAAGGGAAAGCTAAGTATTGGATAAAGCCAGGTAATAAACAAAACGACAGTAAACTGAAAACCTCCGGGGGGCGTATATAATATATAGTAGTTAAACACCTGCGATAGAGGACGGAGTGTACCGTCTGAACGTGATGTGTGAGTATGTAAGAACGATGATGAGGTAAAATGCGTAGAATAACATTATAGTGTCGTAAAAGCAGGTTAAAGCAAGAGGTATATACTCTCAAAATATTAGTACCTAGAAATCCCTGATTGGTCGCTCTGTAGACAGCGTCTCAAGAGGATATCGGTGAGGTACTGCTCGATTAAATTACATGTGTTCAGCAGAGTGGGTAATATATTAAATATTGAAGATTATAAGCTAGGGTCTATATATGCGTGTAAACAGTATAAGCATTGTGTATATTACATAATTAATCAGCCTAACGAAGATTCTGGAGATTCTTTACAAAGTAGTATATTTTATAAATTATGTTGACCTACAAGTGTTTAACTAAATATAGAGACAAAATATATGTATTCTGGTAAAATGGATTTACAAAGTCATATAAATTTAGATTTTATAATTACTAATAAATTACATTTAATAGTGTATATTGAAAACACATATAAAAAAGGTGTTAGAGAAATGGATAAGTATATTTGGCACACTTGAAAAATTTTTGAGTGAAAAATCTACATACTGGCAATTTTAAAGAAATACAATATTGAAACTTTAAGAATTTAAAAGAATCAATAAGCAACTAGGAGGATTGATGAAATATTCGCTTGGATATAGATAAGAATTTACTCTTATTAAGAGAGAGGATTATAAACGAGATCTTTTACACGGCAAGTTTAATATTTACCATAAACAAAAACTATTACGGGAAGGAAGATAAGAAGGGAGAGAAGATGGACCGATCCTAGGGTCGGAACCACAGCGAGATGAGTTTTGCGAACTGAGAGAAGCAGACAGACTCGAACGGCTCTAGCCAACTGAAGCCATCCTTCGAAGCACCAATAAGAGAAAATGATAGGAGTTCAAGGAACAGCTGTATAGAACGAGAAACGAAGCTCGCGCGAGTAGCACAGAGACGGATTGAGAGAGCACCAGAGTTTTTCGACCCTGGGATACTTCCCTCGTATCGTTTTATGACGAGTAAAATAGAAGTCGATATGAATCAGTAGGCGTTTAGCACAGGCAATTCTGAAAGAAGATTAGCAGAGACGAAACGTTATAGTATTGTGTGAAGGAGAAGGAGGAGCGGAGTGCTCACTCAGTCTCTATGAGACTGTAAAAGTCAATAAGGCACCTCTCTTGAGTAGTCTCGCGTGCGTCACATGGTCGAGACAACAAGAGCACGGCGCGGATTAGACCGCGCGAGAAATCGCACAATTTCCTGACCTTCTCTTAGAATTTAGGACTCGATGTTTGATGCTGTGGAAATAGTGGTTAAAAAAATATATACAATTAAAAGTGAGGATCAGTGTAGTAAATGTGTATATTACACGAGTAGTATTAAGAAGTAACAGCCGAAAAGAGCTGTGCTTTCAAATAAAGATATAAAGTATAAGATAGTAGAGTGTGAAGTAAAAAAAATATATGTTATGACATACAGAATGAAATGTAGTTAATGAGAACTTTGGAGCTAAGTTCTCTCGCGCAGAACTTGATAGATTTGTTCTTGCGTGCACACGAGCAGTTCTATCCCTCTCTCAAAGATCGCGGAATATAATGCGCCATTCTATCGGTAGGGCGTGTCTGCAACAAGACGGCCGTGGCGGGAACGGGGGGCTCGATGAAACATAGCCGTGCATGTTCTGAGAGGTGCCAGAGCATGCTGCGCTCGCTGTAATTCAGAAAGTTAAACATGGAAATTAATTTTGCATGCAATCATGCAAAAATAAATGTATAAAATCTTGAGAACTCTCCAATTGTTCAGAAGTAACTGATAAAATGCGCATTACTCTCTAATAAAAATAGTTAATTATTTCTATCAAAGGGTTAAATGTAACGGACATAAGCAAACTTCAATTACAAAGTTATGGAATGCATCATATTAGGTGTAATCAAAGATGACGTCATTTCTAAATAGATTTGAGTTTTTCCACTTACAAGATTGATGCCTGTCTATAAGTTATTGACAAATATACCAAAATTTTGGCAGTGCGCAGAGCTCAAAAAGTGGAGAACAGCTTAATTGAGTAGACTGGAAGGTAGGCGCAAAAAAAAATTAGAAGTTTTGAGAGGTATATCGGAGGAATGAGATAGTACTCGCGTTGTTGGTGCGCTTTTAGTCGGTTTCATAGAGCATTAGTAGAGGGAGATAGGAAATGATGCGTTCCAATATTAGGGAAGTCAATAGATAGGTGTGATAGGATGAGATTATGATAGTTTTAGAGAAGAGACTGGAATGTAAGAGAGTAAGAGTTAATAATGAATAAGATAGTCGAGGACCTCATTGATGTGTGTTGATTATGCGGCCGTGACTATTGTTGATAAAATTGAAATGTGATGAATAGTTGGATACATTTTTCTTTAACCAATGATATTTATATATGATAAAGTGAATTTACAGCTGGCGTTACGACGAATACTACAATAAGTCCATATACAGATACTTTGATTGCTGGTGTAGATGTACCAAAACCAACTAAAAACCCTTAATCATTAATTCAAATTATTATGTACCGAAATGTTTTTATAATAAACAATAAATTTGATTGTGGTGGGGGGGGGTGGATGTAGGGGTGTGGGTGAGTGAAGCAGTGAATAATGAGAGTGTATCAGTATGAGTGGTTGTGGAGGTAAGATGGTAAGGTAGTATACTGAAGGTATATATACTGCTATATATATATATCATATATGAATTACATATATATATATTATATATACTATATATATATACTATATAGTATAATAATAATATATATATAGGCCAGCATCGCCGAAGAGTTCAGGCATGTAACTAGAAAAACTATAACATCTACAGGAAAATTAAATAACATTTTTGATTTCAAGTTAAAAAATTTCATCGAAGAAACTTTAAAAAAAAAAACTATTTTATTCGTGAATATTATTTAATAACTCCTTAAAATATGGGGTAGGTAAAAATTGTAGACCTGAAGATAAGCTGCACGCTCTGTTGACCTGAAACCTGCAGTAGTCTCGAGAACAAAAGTTGCCAAATATCTCTCTATCGGTTTTTTGCACGAAATATTGAGAGAAATATATTTTTTCTATTTTATATCCTTATCTCTCATAATGAACAGATTGACAGTCAGAAGGAAAGGAAGACCGAAGACAGTAGAAGGTTCGAGCCGACGGATAGGCCGAGAAACCCCGACTCTATCCATCGTTCTTGTTTATCCTATGGTATTCGTTAATATATATATATATATATATTTCAACATTTGGGCACCTTTGGTGCTCAGTTACCGAGTAAGCCGGATCTTCGAATCTTCAAAAAACTGGAATTTTTTTCAACAATTTTATAACAATTTAATTTTTTAAAAAGCGGTAGTAGTTGTTTTTTATTTTTTTATATTCATGCAAGAATAATGTTTGTGTTCTAATTAGATAAATAATTATTTATTTCGTGGTAGCTGTTATAGTTGTTTTCTAGTTACATCCCTGAACTTTTCGGGATGGCTGACCATATATATATATAGTTATACTATATATATATATATATATATATATATATATATATATATATAAATACTACTATATTATATATTATATTATATATATGATATATTAATATACTATTATATATATAATATATATATAATATATACTATACATATACTATAATATAATATAATATATACTATATATACTATATAGTCGTACTGGGTACTACTATATATATATATAAATGAAATAATATGTAATCCTGTTAAGGTGGTCTGACTTGGACATAGTATAATATACTTAGATAAGTATTTTACTACTCAAATAATATATAAAAATACTTTTTAATTAATTGATAGAATTATAGTTTTTGAAATCTAACAAGTGTAATTTTTATAATTCAGCTTTAATTACTATGACGTTTAATGGTATCGCCTAATTAGAACTATAAATAATCAAAACTAAACATGATCTGGAACTGACGATCGTTTTAAAGTTCTATTAAGAAAGGGTCCAATTTGACTCGCGTTAAGTAATAGAAATGAGATTAGTATTATTCTGAAGAGTAACTATCACGTAAATAAATATATATATATAGATAGTATAAATATCCTTTCTAAATGCTCAGCCAATGACGTCGATTATAAATAGAAAGACTGACGTTATAGTTAAGTCTCATTACTCATGAATGTATACGTTAGCTAAATTCATTAGAAAGTTAGAGATAAATTCTTTTACCTTATTATATAGCATCATTGATAAAGCGGTGATATTTAATATATATCCATAAATTTTAGATTACGGTTAGACATGTGGTATTGCATTTACCTTTACTTTTTATAGGCGAAAAGACACATCGTAGGTCTTTCTAGTTAGTCATTGCAGAAAGTAAAGTATCTCCTAATAAGAACTTCTGGAACATCGATGCAACACATCCTCGAATATTCTCCAATCAAATCTCAATACTCTTCATAAAAGTAATCATCCATACTATAAAAACAGATTACAAATGTATGTTCATGATATAATTTTATGAAGACTTCGAAAAGAAAGGTGCTAAGCATGTCCTCTATTAGATTTAAGATAAGTCCTATTATATTATTTAGGCAACTTGGGACACCAGAGTTCCATCCAGAAAAGGTCTGTAAGGGTAATAAGAAAGGTCTTTAACAAATGGTGAGTATAAGGAAAAGACTATTTATAACTTGGTCATATTAATGATACGTGAGAAGAGCATAGTCGTGAGCATATTATGTCGTTTAAAGAGTATTCATCACAATCCTCGTTGCCTCTTAATACCTCACTATTATTTTAAAATCATTCATAGGATTTTTCAGTACGCATTCACCTATTATGATGATGTCGAGGTCATTAAGTAGTAAATTCATTAGGCAGTTTTCTATGTAGTCTTATTAAATGTGTATGGTAGTGAGAGTGTTAAATTCATATATATTAGCTCAAATTCACCGCTACGTATATGGCACTCAAGATCTGTGAGGAACACATAGCATTATGGCAACTTAGAAAGGATATGCTGGGGCAAACATCACCTTTATTCGCACGCTGCCCTAGGAACACTATCAATCTAAGTTGAAACGCAGTAGCGATGCGCTCTATATTATTTGTGACTTAGTCTCACCTGCACTCATTAGTGTTATAATACTCCATATTATAAAAATTTCTCGCCACGAAGAAAATGACTACCTATGAGTGCCTACAGTTATATCTCACTTACTTGGTAATTGGAACATCAAAATATTAACTAATACAAACTATCAAAATATTATAATACTGATACATCAATTAAATACTGAGTCATCTAAATTATAAATATATGTAACCAAGTCAAAGATGAACCGCCAAAATGAATGTGCTCATCATTCAAAAGATGGAGGCATAATAAAATGACGATAATAGCATCAAAGCGGGAGCCATTTCAAAGTTGAGTCAATCAATAGAGTTTTGTAGATCACTGTGCAATAAGTAATTAGGTGACATCAAAGTGTTGATATAGTAGCTACTAATCATAAAGACGGAGCGCATATACCAATAAGACTATATATCTTAGTAGGCATCAAAAGATAGCGAGTGAGAGTAGATAATATTATATATGTAATATAAATATATATATATTTATATTGATCTACAAGGGGAGAGAGGTATATAGGTAGTTGAGTGAGTGGGGATATAATTATATATATATATGTGTATTGTGGGGGGTGACGTGTGTATTGGTTATAGGGGTAGGGTGGTGAGTCATGCAAATACGGGTTGGGTACGTCAAGAGTAGATATATATATAACTATATAGTTATAATAATATATATATATAGATATGATATAGAAAAGTAAGAAAATACTAATATAAAGAATATAGAAGAATATTATATGAATAGAAAGATATATAATAATATATATATATATATATATTATACTAATATATATAATATATATATATATATATATATATATATATATATATATATATATATATATATATTATAATATATATATATATATATATATATAGTAATATATATATCAGTGGCGCTCGTGAACCGAAAACATGGGGAGGCCCTTCAATATCATATATATATATATATTATTATATTATATATATATATATATAATATATATATATATATATAAATATATATATATAATATATATATATATATATATATACTAGATATATATATATAATATATATATATATATATATATATATATATATATATATATATATATAATATATATATCTATTATATATATATATAAATAACTATATATATATATATATTATATATACTATATATATATATGTATATATAATATATATATATACTATATATAATTATATCTATATATATATATATATATATATATAATATAAATATATAATTATATATTATTATTTACCGCTGAAAGTTCTTCCTCTTATTGTCTGCTGTTTAACGCGGAGGTATAATACTAAATAAAAGATTTTCGTTCAAATTATAATTCAAACATGACAATTTCCTTTCTTGACTGTAAAACACCATTAGTAAAAGACTTTATAATTAATTTTAACATTCAGCTTGTCAATCCCATATCAATAATTAATTCATAAACCTAAATCACATTGAAAACCGGGACAAAAACAAATACATATTCAAATTTGAACAAAAAAAAACAGGTTATCACGTTACTCACGTCAATGAGTACGACGATTTTTTGCAAACATTTAAATCTTGCAATGATAAAATAAAGCACTTTATAAACCTTGAAATATACACGTCGTTTAAATTGCGATCACCAGACTTGTCACGTAACCTGCTATGTATGTTAAAGAGAAATGTTGGCAGAGAATGAGATACAGACCAGTGGATAAACTTTCCATACACACAGAAGATTACTTATCTACGCCACAAGGCGCTACAAGAGGATTTGGTAGGGGAGGAACCGAGGAAGTTTCTCTTTTAACCATCTTATGGAGTGTGCTATCCTTAGTGAGTCGGAATTGTGCGCTGTGGTCCTGGTTGCACAACAATGGCGTCACCTCTGTATGAGGCGAAGAATGAATCGGGTGAGGACAGAGACCAAACAGGCAGGACACAATAGTGAGCTACTCCTCATGGTAGCACTCCATAATTCCTAGCATTGTGCGTGATCCAAAAAACCTAGCACAAAAACCGACTCACGTATTATTGTAATCGTCACTGGTGTTACAAGCAGATAAGGTCTCACAGAGACATGATCACGCAAATCGAAACCGCCCACGCATGAGCATCTTACTTCATATGTTAAAAATGTAGCATATCACAAGGGCTATGTCTTGATACATACGAGGTTGGAGGATGGACGCATGCTACCTAGTGCAGTTTTCGTATAAGAGCTGCGAACATACTATTGACAGGTGATTCCAAAAATACAGAGATCTACAAATCAGCATGCTCATAAACTAGAGACAATACTATATAAATGGCCTAACGATTGCCTCGACATACTTAGAAGTGTGCAGCCGTCCATGAAAGATCTAGCCCGCAGAGTGCGCTAGCGGACTTTTTACACCGGTTTCGCCTCCTTTCACGCACTGCCAGATGGCCCCCTGTCTGGAAGGGGGCGCAAAAAGCAAGGCCAAAAAGTGCGAAGGGCGTCCAAAATTAAAAATTGTCAGGTGAGCTAACTGCTACATAACTCTTCTGCGTGCTCTCATCAAACTTTGCTGTCTCTCGTGCGTCCCATAAAGTATATATACTATATATTATATTATATATAGTTGGTAGGTAAAGAGGCCTAGTGAGGGTGATATAAGAATCAGAATTGAAACCCGAAATCTTGGATTCTCTAAATATTAATTAAGCACTTATGTTCAAGCCAAATAGATATGTTTAGTATAATATATGAATTATAAGTAATAAATATATTATAGATAGAGTGAATTATAATAATAAAATATATATATATAGTAATATAGATAAATATATATTAATATATTATATTTTTATTAAGAGAGATTATAGAAATAATGAAGTTTCTTCTAATAAGATAGTATATATATATATTAAAATAAATTTTTTTTAAATTATATTAGTATGATGTATTAGGTTGAAAAGACACGAAGACAAAGTTCTTATCAGTGGTTTCTTATAGAAAATTTTAGGATTCACATAATATACTAATTGTACACACACACAGCCGTGAGGGAGCAAGGCTCTATCTTTGGATGAAGTGTCGCTCGCTGCAAAATCATATTGGGGAGTTATTTATGACGGTTTAATACGGAGGGAAGAGCAGCTCATATATGTGGAAAAAATTCCTCAAGAATAGCATTTTCATCAAAACATTTACAATGTCATAATGGTATTGTAGGTGGTGCCAGTGACAACCTAGAAGTGATTATTCTGAATTAGAAGCATTATATTATTTAAAGGTAATATACTTGCAGGCACAGAATTCAACTCGAAATGGTCACTACCTTAAGATCACATTCTGCTACATCCTATACTATCACAAAATATATATTGCGAATTTCGCTTAAATTTAAACGAATAAATGATCTTAATGTAAGAAAATAGACTTTCTTTTGAATTTTTTGATTTTTTTAAAAAAGATCAATTTATAATCTATTGATTTTTTTTATATAGACTTTATTTTTTTTTTATTTTGCAGATTGTCACATTCAAATAATAGTATTAGATATAGATAATTATTATTTACTTTTTGTACAATAATTACATTATTTTATTTTCTGCATTTTATTTTTTTTTCGTAGAAGCGATGGACCAGGATCTCTTGTGCCTACCACAACACTGCAACCAGCAAGCTCAGTCAAATAAAAATTATCAAAAAAATAAACATATTTGATTAGTTTATTTTTTAAAAAAATCAAAAAAACATCCTAAAATAATTGACCCATTCCCTGTTATAATAGATAAGATCACAGCCTCATTTATCATACTAGGCCGTATTATACTAATAACGTTTATGAAACGTCTATTCAGCCTCTTCTGGCCTTCAATTATTATCACTATGGACTATTATTTAATCCACTTATGTTTCATTACTGTTAATAGATATAATCTCAATTTATGTATAATAATAATTAATAATTATATATATATATTAATATAATATTAATATATACAGTTTAATATTATATAATAATTAATATTATATATTTTAAAGACTAAAATATATTGAATATTAATTAATATATATAGTGATATTATAATGATTAATTATATATATATAATTAATTAGAGAGATCTGTAACATTTAAATATTATTAAGTGTATTTTTAATTATTAAATGACGGTATATTAATTGACTGGATGCGGATAGTGATTTTCACTATCCGTGGATGCGGGATGCGGATAGTGATTTTTTCACTATCCGGGGTAGTAGATATATATATATATATATATATTATATATATATTATATAGTATATATATATATATATATAATATAAAAATTATATAATATATATCATATATAAGATAGATAATATATAATATACTACTCATAGATAGATAAAATAATATATATATAATAATAAAATATATATAGATAAAGGAGAGATAATATATATAGAGAGAGAGAAGAGATAGCGGTAAATACAGAGGAGTTCAGGCTTAAACTAGTGAACGCGGATTATTTGAGGTAATGACTAGGTATAAGCGATAGTTAGTTATTATAATTTTATTTAAGAGTTTAGCTACATAGAGTACTATATCAATACGACAACACACCATAACACTCTACACAATAGCGACACCAACGAGCACATCATATCTGAAAAAGGGTAAATATAATTAACCCCGCCTTTATGATTTTTGAAATATGATAGCTAGTAGTTTCCATCTAGCTTATAGTTGTAGTGTATCGTTAGTAGAGGTATCAGATAAGCAGGTTCACAGAGCCATCACAGATTAGATTCTCATACATACTTGATTTACAGTAGTAGAGATTTCAGTAAGGTTAGTATAGACTAGGACTTGCAATATTTCTATTAATACATATGACATAGGTGACTACCACCTACTCAGTATCATTACGATTTTCGGATCGTTCTTCTAAGGTGCATTTGTATTTTGAATCGACCTCTTACTGCTTAAAATAAATATACAGTTTATAGCGAGACGACTGTAATCCTAGCATAATTTTTGTATTCATCTGAAGCCGTCTAGAAGTGTCAAGCACGTGACCAAAGAAGATCGTTGTCTTGTTGTTATTGAGTAATGATGAGTTGTTGTTTGTTTTGTTTAGTGTGATTGTTGTTTGATTGTTGAGTGTTGATTGGTTGTTAGTGAATTGTATGTATGTGTGAACGGATTGATTTAACTTTCAATAGTATACACGGTCCATATACCTTTTCAATCTATTACGTTTGATTTTTGATACAGCTCTTCTACATGCCTTGTATATTCTACGTCTTTTTAAGACCCATATTTCGATATCAGTCTAGGTTGCTTATCCAGTTTGTCACTATCTCCACTACCACCTCCACAACCTCCACCTCTTCCTGTAAGTCCTGATTCACCATTCATATGACAGCATGGTTATTTTCGGATTTAAATATATTTACTTTATTACCGTATGTTAAATAACATTATAATGCTGAGAGGTTGAAATAAAAATTAGGTAAAATATAAAAATTACTTTGAGTATCATATACATAATATTTATATAATATTCGTATTTATAGAGATTAAAAAGAAAAAGAAAATATTACTATATAATATATTTATAACATTATGTGTTGTAGAAGGAACAGATAGGCACCCATATCGCCCTCGCGCCACCCTAGATAAAACGCACTAACATGTTTTTATAAAAAATAAAAATCAAAATAATGATATTTAAAAAATTAATTTTTGTGAAAAAAATATATGGGTGAAAAAAGTAATAAAAATTTGTAGTGTAAAAAATATTAAATTATAATAATAATGAAATATAAAGTTTAATAAAAGTAAATAATAATAGTTAAAAATAAGTATATATATAGAACAATAAAATAATGTAAAGGAAAAAATAATTACGTAGACATAAGCGAAAAGGTGTAGTTTTGAAAAATTTTCTTTTGAGCTCCATTAGTAAAACAATATACGATATTAATGAGTGCCCGTGGGAGTTAACCCAGTAGTGTCTAGGCACAAAAACCGCTTGTATGTACGCCACCAACTCTCTGCAATAGCAAACAACCACCAACCTCTGTATCACCCAAAGACACTGTGCGCGATACACCAATATTTGGATTAAAATGATTTTATAATGTAATGATTCACCCATACGTCTTTCAGATTTAACTACATTCAGCAAAAACATTAATGTTTCAATAACAAAAGATGCATTTTCAAGACGGCCCTTATCATCTATTATTATTAATATGAGGATTTATTTAATCTTCTTCTTTATCGTCATTATGTATATTATTTAATGGTATATTCTGAGCACCGACGTAGAAACTTGAAGCGTACACTAAGCACACAACTGTGTTAAAGGGTTACTTGAGAGGCTAAAGCATTTATTGTATCTTCATCAGCGAGCTTCTTGGAACTTAAGGGAGACTGTTGGAAACTTTTACAATTATGCACGCCAGCACTTATGGATCCAGATAGAGAACTACCTTTACATATGATTTTACATTCACAGAAATATTATCTCTTAAGGTTGTATACTCAATCTGAATCCACAATGTAACCGTAAGAGTGCTACTCCCGCAGTCTATCGATAAGGATTTAGGGATATGTAATCCAATTTCGTACCAGCGCTTTGTTTAGCACAGCACATGTTCTCTGGATTTGTAGCTAGAAGCTCAGAG
This sequence comes from Trachelipus rathkii, assembly GCA_015478945.1. Taxonomy (NCBI): domain Eukaryota; kingdom Metazoa; phylum Arthropoda; class Malacostraca; order Isopoda; family Trachelipodidae; genus Trachelipus; species Trachelipus rathkii. The sequence continues at coordinate 9,099 of JABUQX010127023.1, read as the reverse complement.
AACTCTGAACCAATGATTTGTGGTTGTGCAAATGATAATCAGGAGATGTGGTTGAAAGAGCTTGTGCATTCGCGATAAAAAGTCTGTTATTCTGTTTAGTTATCTTTGTGAGTCTAGTATTTATTGGCTATTAAGTGTTATAGTTCTACGCCCTTTATTACAGTGCAGCTATTTCATTCATATCGAATATGATGATAAGTCCTAAATTAATAATATAACAGTACTATGTGATATAATCTTTTTAATACAAGGATAAAGATATATAGCATTTTGTATCTTAGGTAATACGTAAAGAAGGTATATATTTGCATAAGAGTATTGCTCCAGTGCATGCTGTCGTTATTTGCAGATTCGGTTTATATACCAGCTCCATTAATCTCTTATCCTCACATATCGTATCGTTACTGTATCGCACCTGATGCCTATGTATTATGTCACAACGTTAACACTCTGTTTAGTTTATAAATATTCTAAAGATGAAAATAGAGTAATTGACGCTGAATATAAACCAATATAAATATATAAATTAATTTATATATTATATATATTAGTGATACAATTATTATCATATAAGTAAATAATAAATAATTTTAATTAACATAATAAAATATTATACTGAGGTCTCAGTTCTAATGTATAGTCGAAATTTACTAGTATTGTTAATATCCATTGATAATGTTAACAAATATCATAAAATGTTATATATACTAGATTTATTTAATGTCAAATAAAATCTAAAACCTTGACTAAAACTACTACAATCTCCTGACACCAATCTCATCATTTATAAAATAACCCTCATTGTTCAATATTCCTCAGAACCATTTTCATATCTCTAAGATAATTAAAATATATATATGACAAGATTAGTATTTATTAATACACTCAAATATATCGTTATGTTGTTGGGCAACGATTCAGTGTAAGTAAGTCAGATATTAAGATTATGATTATATAGATATTCAGTAATGTATTCTATATATTCTCTAAACGTAAAGACTTTATTTAAAGTATGATAGAAAATAAGTTACTACTTATATACGTATAAACCTCAATGTATTATATTAAAACAAACTAAATTAGAAATAATAATAGTAAATAGAAGATAAGTTTATTATAGTCGTTTAAAATCATTATCCTATAGTAGTGTAGTGTAAGCAGTAAATAGCTTATAAAATATCTATTAATACGATGAAATACAGGAATCTCTACCTATAAAATCTAAGAAGCGACAGAAGCTAAGTTGCCGCCGACACAGCAGAGAATTCGTTCTGCCATACAGGCAGTAAAGGAAGACGAAAAAATCAAGAAGTCAGTTAAGAAAATGCACGATGTACACGAGTCCAAGTCAATAGTGATAGAGATTGTATCTCTTACGCGAGAATGTCCCTCCTTTAGTTATAACATGCAGTCGCTATGTGACCCCGAATATTAAGTCTCTGAACTTTTATCTAAATAAACAAAGTAGGAGATTAGAAGTCTAGATAAAATAAAAATATGAAGAGTAATAAAAGTCCATTAGTATTTCAATAACACTTTTTACAGAAAACGTTTATCAAAAGCGTATCAGAAATTTTCTACTTTATACAATCTAAACACACCTGACTAAGTACTAAACAATTAGTAATAAGAAATATTATCTGCAAATCTCAATACCCCATATTATATTATACTATAAATATATTCATATATTATATATAAGTAGTGCACACACGTTTAACTCACTAATAATTCATTGTATACCTACCAACCTGTATATAACTAGTATCTCCCGCTAATCACGCTAAGAAGAATAATCTAAATTGTGATTCTGATATGAGAAAGGACTAATGGAAGTTGCTAGAGAGTCACTCACGATAATGATGAAAGAAATATGTGAGTAGCAGAGAGTGAAGTGCAGCTGCGAAAATATCGCGAAACTGTCCTGAGCAGGATGAGTCGATGATAATGACCTTGCACACACATATGCGTCGATAAATACAACAGTACTGATTAACATATAATCGGTTCATAGAACGAGTGCCTCAGAAGAGAATATATGATTAGAAGTTCTAGTAAGAAAAAATTGATAGGAAGTCTAAATAAAAGTGAAATAGATAGTTTCCTTAAAAGTCTGGATGATGAGAGATTGTCTTAAAAATTACAATACATAATTGTAAAATACACACCTAAGATTTTATTATTATTATTATAAGATAATATTTGATATTATAAAGACAATTATAATTAGGTAGTATAACGTAGATTTTTATAGGTTCAAAGCGAATTCATTAAACGGTACTATATATTATTCAGTCATTGTTATTGCAAGGCAATAAATACCAACAACAGATACGAGAACTCTGTGAGCTCATTACATGATCTCGATCATATCCAATCAGACTCGTGACTGTCAAAGACACACAAAGACCCGTATAAAGCTATGCTAATGGAGAATCCATAAATCAAACTATTAATTGAACTTATCTTAAACGTGTTTAAAATAATTTATTATTGTTATTAAGTTTATAAAATCTCAGTATTTGAATGATATAAAATATAAATTTAATTAATAATCTCATAGTATAATAGTCATTGCTCTATCCTTACTTATCTACCTTCATCTCCATCCTATCCCCACTCCATTAAATGTAAGATAACAGATATCATCAGGATTTAATCTATATTCAAAGTAATTAATAATTATAACAAAAATATGTGACTTTCAATGTCTGAATCATTATACCCTTCTCGAACTCGAAACATGTCTAAAAAAAAGCTTAATAATATCACTAGCATTTTGGAATCATCGATTTATAGAATATAACAATATTATTATTCTATACGATTGTTTAGTTCACCTCATAAAAGCGTGAAAAATAAATAGTTGATAATATCAAGTATATTTGTAGTATACTTCGAATACTATATAAGTATATAGATCAATTAACCCTGATGTTTAGTGATGGTCCACGTTGATTTAAGTATATGCAACTTATAATTTCCTTTTCTTATTGTTTTATAGTTAATTATATATATAATAAGTTAGACTAACGATAACATTTCGTCCAGTACCCTCTAGCTAACTTATAGACATACTAAAAATATAGGCCCTCAGTTAAATCCGTCCCCGCTATATAAATACAATTATATAACATAACATGACCTAGAAGTACTGAATTCATCCTAAAGAGCAGTATTCCTAATGTTTCCGTATAGAACAATCTATTCCGAACTGATTATAATACACTGTAGTACGCCTCAAATATTCATAAATATTAGACCATTTTAATTACATTTTATTATTATGATCTTAAAAATATTTAAGACGCCGTATCAAAATGGAAAGTGGTCTAAGATACTCGCCAAAAGTAAATTTTTAACTTACATTTAGACTAATTCTTGCAATTCGCTATATAAAGACTGTGTCGCTGGTATAAGATCGACACGACACTAACGTTCGACCTTAGTAGGTTACGTCTTCTAGTGTATAGCAAAACAACATGGAAAGCGTATTATATATATATATATATATATATTGTAAAGATAGTAAAATGATGTGTGGAGAGAGGAAGACAATACAGTGATATATCTTAATATTTAAAGCACTGAGGGGTCCGACTCTGGGATAATGTATTAAGTAGATTGAGTTTGCCGTAGAATCTGTCTGAGTTATATAATATTGTGTGACCATTTACACGAGTAGTTAACGAAGAAGAAGAAACTTAGGTTGTGGTAATGGAGGAGAGTTATCAGGAAATAAATATCTGAGATATAATCAATCCTCATACGCATGAACAGTTACAGTGATTTATGAATGTTTGTGCCAATAATCGAGTGTTTAAGCAAGAGGCTCGTCGGGACGTGCATGCAGCTGCTCAAGTGTTTCGATGTCTATAAATATTTTATACAGTCAGTTTCACCATTACAAGCAATTTTCTCAAAAGTTCCTTCACGTGAATGCACATGATAAAAAATTAAAGAAACTCCGGAGAAAGATTAAAAAATTAAAACTTTGCAGTAACATTTACTTATACGAGTACTTTGCAATCAACATAGACCTTGCATCGTGATCAACTTTTTTATTTTCCTTTACCAATCTCTTACAGACTGTCTTATCGGAGAATCTTTAACACAAGAATGGCTGTTACAATCCTCTAAGAATGAATAATCGGAGAAATAAAATAGACTTCGTCAATCCGCCACCATAGTGACGAACACCTAAGAGATGGCCTCTCTCCGGTTAATTTCAAACCTCACGCGTCTACCACTAGGGTTAACATATTATTCACAGTCTAATAACATGAATTTTGGAAAAAGGATATTCGGTCTAAGAACACTAAGAATTTTTACATCTCTTGAAAGAGAATAATAGACTTTCATTAAAAGTTCACTGGTTCATATACATGTAGATAAGATTTTTTTTGATTACCCATCAGTAATAAATGAATGTTGAAGTATTGAATTTGACTAGGAGATAATAAGTAGAGAAAGAAGGAGTGAGACGGTCTACAAAGTTTAACCTATACTCGCAAACATTTTTGCTCACTCTCTATTAAAAATTAGTGTGGTCTAGCGAACCAACAGAACAAGACACCTAGGTCACGCAGCTCCTCTCCGAGTACGATCGCAGCTTAACGCTCAGAATCAACAGAAATATACTACCAATTATCAGATATATGATGTGTCGGTCCAGTATCAGGAGTGGAAACCGAGGATGCACATGAAAGCATCCGAGGAGGATACAGATAATCAGCCGATCGCAATGAAGATAGTCAAACAGTGATAGCAATTTGATTTTCAAAAACTGCCATTGCATAACATGCAAGAGAGGCTGAACCCACATCAAATAATAAATCTCTGTTATATACAAAAAAATAGCGTGAGTATTAACTAATTGATCTATCGGGCAAAATGCCCTACATATGATTGCGAAAGCTCATGCTCCACATGAATGTTATCGCATTCAGAGCGGATTCGTACCGCCAGTATTTTAAGTAAGTCGAGCTGAAGACTTAATATAGTAGGCTACTACACCGTATGCCATGGTAAAACCTTGCACGCATTAACAAACAGTATCTACTGCTTGATGCTCCGAAGACCTATAGAAAAGAGATATTTTCACAAAAATGCATTGAAGTCCACAATCTAGACATCACGTCCATCGTCAATTTAATTTATAAAGTTGTTCACTAGAAAGTAAAATATAATTATAATCAGCGATCACCATAGTTATTAAAAGTCTAGCAAGTAGGAGCCTATTCATAAATTTAATTTATAAATTATGGTGCTTTCAAAATATTACGTCAATTAGTATCATACATTCATATTCACTTAAAACAAGGGGTAAATTGTTCTGGGAAAGTAGAAGATAAAGTCAATTTGTTTGAACGTACACAATCACATATTTGAGATGGTTCCATTCACACAGCTGTTCTTCTTCTAGCACTAATAAGGTAAGCATCCGTGTGTATATCCTGTCTCACTTAATCAAGATTGCTTTATAGTATTCATTTTCCTTTGAATGTTTTTATCTGCTATTGGCAAGTATACTTTTTAGAGTTCTTATTGTATTAACATTTTATTTTTTGGGAGGTGTTTTTAGAGATGGTGAGATGTGATAATAATAAGATATGTAAAAGATCCAAATCTCTTTTGTGGATATATTCACTAAAAGGTTTGTTGGCTAATATATAATAGCTATATAATATGTTAATACCCCACCGGGATAATCTCTCATCCAGTCTATAGTGAGCAAGTATAAATTTAGATATACAGAAAGCTATGTAAAACAAGATAGGTACATTACTACTAGATGTACAAAAGAGGAGCAGAAGTTAGAAATAATGAGTATGCAGAATGGAGAGTGATCACTAGTCAGTAAAATATAGTGAACTATAATATGAAGCTAAATTGTAAGAATGAGATTCGTTGATGTATGTAAGAAATGAAAGGATGAATAAATCCACAGAAGATTGAGGAGAAAAGACCATCAATATAACATGAAAAGGATGAATATTATGATAACGCTACCAATCAACGATAATTGTACTTAAATAAGAGCTACCAGAGAGAATAAACTTTAACAAAGTAAGCAAAAGAGGAGAATACCCAAAGGAAGTAGGATGCATAGAATGAAAGAGCGACGCTATATCCATACTCATACAAAAGCCTTTGATATATACGTAATGTGCCACCCACCCAAGATCATCCACCAATATAATACTGATAATTCTTATAAATCTAATTAAAGATAGATATATAGAATTAGTCTAACAGTATGACTCAGAGCGTTCATGAAAACCATCACTATGATCGATAAGAAGTAGTATAGACTACCAGTATAGCAGAGATAATGAGATACTATAGAAGATATTTCAAACTTTAGAATATAGTGTAATAATATAAATGACGAGCTGTAGTAACTAGACTTTGGAGACGGGTATATAGAGTTGACTAGTCTCCTGCTTTTCACTAGCGCGATATATTGCGCTTGACATATGCGCGCTTCCTAATACACTTAAGAAATATATGTACTTAGTATTAAGTGCATTATAGAGAGAAAGTATAGTTGACTCATATATAGAGTAACAGGGCCTAGCTTCACGGAAGCACTACCTATACTACTACTCAGTAAACTATAATCAGGAGAGAATGCACATCTCACGCACTATATATCCTTCCTGTAGACCAACCATTATGATCTTTTACAGTAATATCCCATACACCCCAGATTATTCATGGCTTGAATATATCACGTAGGTAAATGAAGTGACTATAAGGAAACCTAAGAGAATATAGAAGTACTATACGATTAAGTTGGAGGAGAGCCTGGTATTCTATCCATGAGTAACAAACACTGTATTTTTAGAATTAGAGTATATATGTAAAATAATATGTATATATACTGAAAGATTAGCCTTTTCAGTAGGAATTAGCTAAGAACCGTCAGAGCGAAAAGTGGAGGCTTGTAATTTACAAAATTATAGATATGTTTTTTGCAAGAGGCCAGAAATTTTATCAGTAGAAGACCATTAGGTGTCGCACCTGTCTTTTATGAAAGCGCGCTTAGCCTTCGAAATAGCCATGCAACGATTCCGAGCAGAAGAGAAATTGTAAAAGAGTGATAGGAGAACGACGAGTTTTCCCTTTTTTCAACGGCAATGTCTCTCTCCTAATGGAGCGAGAACATCTCCCCATCAAACCATGATTTGTGGCGAAAAAAAAGATTAGTGAAGTGAAAATGAACCCGCCTCATACCCTCGCGATTACTGCCCACCTTTCAAGCGGTGACCGAAGCGCCTCCGATTCAAAGCAAGATTCACTCCAAGGCATAGTTGCAAGAAGAAACGAACGCAACCCCCCCAATTACCCGATAAAGTCAGAAAGTACGTTGGGCATGTGAGCTTGGAGAAAAGTTTTAAAATTAAGAAGCTACAAATTGTGTCAGAGTTACCAGAAGAGGAAATGGTGTTCTTGTATCGACAAGGAGTAGGTGGTAGAATAACATAAAATCTAAGCGATGAGTTCAACAATGTAGACATCTGGTAATGTGTAGATAGTTCTTTAATAACTGTTCCAAGCGTGTTATGATATATAAATTTATATTCTAGTAGCCTCTCAGTGGATTTAGAATACTTTTATCACATCATTATGAGAGGAGCCTCTAATCACACTCCCTCCCATAATAGATATGTATATACTATATAATATGAACGGAAAAATCACCAATATAGAGTAAGCGCAGCATTATGGATAGATATATAATAACAGTCATCTAAGAGAGTAAGTAGTGTATATAAGTGAGTTAGATGTCAAATAAGAGGTGATATATTGCAAATTAAAAATGAGTCCATTGTATTTGCCGACGATGAGAACGGAATGTGATACAGGAATGCCTATATATATAACTAGTATACACTATAGTAGCAGAAACACAAATATAATATGTAAGTATATAGTGATTATGAGTAGTAGAATAGATTTATTAAAACCAACTCAAGAATCAATCGAAATATAGAGGAATATCAGATTCTCAAGACGGTTACAGGAAGTGTTTAATTAGTATTATAATAGTAACACAGACCCACCATAATTTTTAAGTCGTAACAAGGAATCGTTAGAATATTTCAAGCATATAGATGAATAAGCTGAGTAGTTGTCAGTGAAAAAGCAGTTCCCGTGCGACTGTAGGCGCAACAGTAATTAAAACGGAGGGTGAATGAGGGAGAGACTATGCCCACATGATAATATGCATATTTGGGTATAGTAGTCATTACAATAGCCCACGAACTATGTATACAATAATTATATACTATAAATATAGTGAGAAACCTACAGTACCTACGCCCACCCGACATATTATTGTCTCTGTCCTAAGTCTCTATTTCCAAATAAATGATCTAGATCGACTCCATCATATAAATATCAATAAAATCAACTAAAATCGGTTCCATTTTTCGAGAAAAAATATCACCACCTACTACAAAGAACTACCGTATCTGAATTATAATGTGCGCTTATATATATATAAATATATATACCACACACAACAAAATCAAACTAACACTGACTAAACATCACTACATACACACACACTAACATACACAACACACAACACAACACCTAATAACACACACACTACACTAACAAATACATAATCTACCATGATACAAAAAATAATAAACAATAAGTAAAAAAAAAAAAAAAAACACTGAGAAGCACAATAAATAAAAATTTATATATAATAAAATTTACTAATTCAATAAAAATGTGATAGATACCTAAAACACAAATAGTTTCCTCACATCTATTAATATAATATATGTATTAAAAGATAATAAATATATAACATATATGAAATCAGTTTAAAAATACCACCGCACTCGCCCATAGCTTACAAACTTACGAACGTAAATGATACCAATAATATTAATTTAAAACTATTAAAAACTTATTCATAAGCCGCTTAAAATGAATAAATAATATAAATACGTAAAAAAAATACTTAAAAAGTTAAAAAGTAAAACACTAAAAACTTATCTTAATAATCGCATGTAGCGAAAGAATACTATATAGTAGGTTGCATATCCACTAATATCTATACTATATCTCCTCTCT